>CAIGRS010297697.1:0-13444 GCA_903798395.1 Fraxinus floribunda
GTGTCATTCTCCAAATTTGGTGTTATCTTTGTGGTATTCGATTTAGTATTCTGAGCCTAAAGAAAAGGGGAAACGTGATTAAATTTTAACTTATTCTTCTTCAATTCTTTGATTTTCTATTATTAGTTTTCTTGATTCTTACTAATTACTTTGTTTTTGTTCAAACATAGGTGGAATCAAGTTCAACAGATACTCTCTTATAAATTCTGGCACTGTGATTGTTAGGTGAAACTACAAACGAGGATAACCTGTACATCAAGTACTTGAAACATAATTTCTCATGAAGCACCTATTTGGAGAACTCCATGTTGCTTGGAAAGAGATGTATTTCATACAAATTTAATGTTCTAAATTTAAGAGAAAAAAATTTCATGGATCGCGTGGGCCATCAAACGACTGACTCTTCCTCAAATTCCAATGAAGACCGTCGTGGATGCTGCGTAGGAAGTCATTGGTCGAATCAACTTGACACGCGGTTGGAACGGGCCAAGGTGCCATGCTGCACACAAGGGCGTCGCCCGGTCCCAATTGTTTCCGGTCCTTGCCATCAAAGGACACCCAAGCATGACTTCTGCTATTGAAGGGTACAACTACTCGAACTGTCACGTGTTCGGGCAATATCAGAGGCCGAAAGGATAGAGAGTGTGGGCAGATTGGTGTAAACAGGATGCCGGGAACCTGAAAATCAATCGAAATTATCAATTGCATGTTTGGCAAAGCTTATAATTGCAACTGTTATTTAATTTTTAACCCCATATTTCTTGGGACCCACTGTTTATAAACACTTAAAAGCTTCAGCAAGCAAGCACAAGAATCAAAGGGAGGGTCTAACCGAGCATTAATCAAGAGAATTACTTAAAACTACAGTTTTTAAGCTTTGCAAACAGGCTCAAAGTGACAGGTGGTTCAAGACGTACCTGAGGATGAACCATTGATCCTCCAGCTGCCAGGGAATATGCTGTGCTCCCGGATGGCGTTGATAATATTAAACCATCTCCTTGTACACAAGTGACAAAAGAGTTGTCACAATAGCATTCCAGATTTGTGAGGAACGATGAAATTCCACGGTCAACTGTAACTTCGTTCAGGACAAGCATTGGTCCTTCACTCTCGTATTCACTTTTAGCTGAATCCCGAATGATATGGCACTGCAATCGATGTCTTAACGTAATACTAATGGGACCGCGAAGGATAGAATTAAGATACTCACGGTAATGCTCACTGTCTGATTTTATGTTAAAGATATGTCCATAAGAAAGAAATGTAAATGTGGTGATCAACTTGAAATTTTGCTGAAAGTTCAGTGACGATCATTGCTGAAAGTACTCTAATGTGTACATGAAAAATAAGAATCCCTTTACAGGAAGAATGAGGATACGGAATGGGGTCATGAAGCCAAGAGAACCTAAAGAGAATGGGACGACGGGAGGAACTGGCCCTTTGAACCTCGATGCAGCCTGCAAATACAGAAGCCAGTAGTATCATAGTAGCCAGACCCAAAGTATAATACTATAATTATTCCAGAAATTGAAAAGAAAAATCAATTATGCTGAAGAAGACAAAACAGTTTACATACCCAAAGAACGGTTCCATCTCCACCCAGAGTCACGACAAGGTCAACTTTCGTATGCAGAAGCAGCATTTCCTTGTCTTCGCGAATCCAGATAATGATAACAATGTAACAGAAACAAATTTTAAACAAATACAATAAAACATCTCCTTTTTCTAAGTCTTTTAAACAAATAAAATAAAACATCTCCTTTTTCTAAGTCTTTTAACAGAGGAAAAATTCTCACTGCTTACCATCTTGCCAGGTTTGTACGAAGTTGTAGTACGATGACTCTGTCAAAAGTTCAGTTTTAACTCGTGGCTCCACAAAGATATTCAACTTTTTCTGCTCTTTTAACCATCTAGGACGGAAAAACAGGAATAATAAGTCAAACAAGTTTCACAGCCAACTAAGAAAAATTATAGCAAGGACACACGAGAAAATAAGCATGCCACCAGTGGCAACAGTGCTCAACTACAGAAAGAAATTTAACACAAAAATCTAAGATATGGAATGAAACTTAGAGATGCATGCGACTAATTCCTCAAACTTCGGCCCATGAATTTTAATGTCAATTTTTAAACTAGACATAAAATAAATCAAATTAGATGTACATCGGCTCCTCAGCATCGGATAAATAAATAATTTGCTTGTATCAGAAAGCACTCCAAACTCCAAAGTGATGCTAAAGAAGAATTCTCTGATATGGATAATATATAACAAAAGAATAGGTACAATATACAATAAAAATTGACAGAACTTCCAAAGTCCCCAAAAAACATGTTACTGAATTATAGAACAAAACTTTCAAAGAACAGAGGCAATTTTACGCAAAAAGCAATCCAACTAAACTATGGTGTAGCAGTTGTGACTTATAAGGCCCTTGTAACAGGGATGAGATCAATTATTCGTAAACCCCACTTGTGAAGTCAAGTCACTGATCATTCTTATGGAGAATCACCATATCAATTATGCAAATCTGAAAATGGGTAAAGAAGTAATGAAAAACATCTTCACTTCTGTGAAAAGATGAGTTTCAGATATTAAACATGAACCCATTCTTACCAAGTATCTTCTCAAATATATCAAAATTGAAGGCAGGACAATCAATTTAAGAGGAAAATAAAAATAAATTTTGAACACCTTACAATCTTTAACCATCCTACCTAACCATTTCGAAACACAGAATTCGTACAGAAGTTGAATTGGGCTTGGTCAATATAAGCACAGTGCACGGGGGAGATTCCCACTTCAAAGAAATCTGAAAAAGAAAAAGTTCGTTTATATGGTATTACTGAAATCTGAGTCATAAGAACATCAAACCATTAAGATAATAAAATTAAATGCAAATGGAATGAGACTTCAAAGTAACACCAGACAAAACTTCAAAAGCTCGATAGCAATAGTTATACCTGTTTACTGCTACGTTCTGCAGTTGTTATATTACCCTTTTCAAAAGAGACAATGTCATGTTTGTGTCGATCACTTTTTTCACCGTTGCAACACCATGATAGTTTAAATGATGCCTGTCTCCAGAAATCAATATTATAGTTTTTATTGATTGACTAGCCAATAATAAAATATCAATTGAAAATCCTATTTCACAACATCTTTTTTTTTTTTTAAATATAACCAGGGATTTAGAAAACTATTTCATTGCAGTAATATCAACAAAAATAAAAAAGAAAGCTGCATAAACCTACCCAACAACACAGTACTTTACGACATTATTGATTAAATTCTTTGCTGTACTCGAACCTCATTGCCAATAAAAAGATCTACAAGGGCCTCTTCTCTAATTTTTCTTTCTTAAATTCAATCAATTCCACTCTTCCCCCATTCTCTAATTTCCATTTTTATACCACTTACAATCGCCTAAGCAAGAACGGCAGTAACCATTTTGAGATTTGCAGAGTTATAAAGAATTGGTGAACAGTTATAAATGAAGATAAGCACTGAATAAATCAATATGGCTATAAGGTGCGAGTTAACCAATGACTTACCTTCCTCATCATTCTATTCTGGACTCCACTTGAGGCAGAATCAGGTTCACCATCTCGAAGAACCTCGTGAGCACAAATATCATCTTTTCCACTACACAACTCACATTGTTCACCAGTTTCATTGGACAACACAGTTCGGTCTACCAAATTTTCTGCTCTCTCATCATTTAACTCACCGCAATGCCCTCCAGATGACAGCACTGAAACAAGCCATTCTATTACTCACAAGAGGATACTTAATAAAAGTACGACATTTTATCGAACATGTAAAAATAAAGTGAAAAGAGAAAAACTACACAAATTTCAGGAAAAGTGAAGAATAAAACTATTTTCGGACCTTCCGATTCTTGGATACACAAATCACATAAGGTAGTATTGAGCTTAAGGACCACATCATTATTAACTGATGCATTCATATTATTGAGTACATCTACATGATAAATGTCCTCATGTAAAACATAGAAGATTGAATGGAAGCTATCGACAAAAACCTTCCACCCGTTCTTTAACCTCAGCCAATTGGCTAAGCTGCATAACTCACTGTGTATTCTTGCTTCGCTGAAAATGTTTGGACTCCCTTTGCTTTGCACACAACTTATGTGGTTTCAAACCATGCTTGGCTTTGAACCGCTCTGAGAGCAGATTGATTTTGCCCATGTATGCACAGGAGTTTGCACGCTTGGATATTTAAGCATTCGTACATTTTTTAAGTCTTACTTGTGTAAATAGACAAACGATTCCCGATGCTGAATTTTATGAAAATAATAAATTTAACATGCCAATATATCAAGGGTCAACAAAATGACATTAGCAAAGAATCCACTTGTTCATAAAGAAAAATCCAGTCCAACATAACATTATCAAACATCAAAATTAGACACTAATGATAATAACTACTTTTTATTATCCATACTTTTGCAATACAGAAAATGAGGAGTGGTTATACAATTTTGACCAAAATCCCCCCAACCACACCTCACAAGAACCATCCATTCATCAAAATGAACTGGTAGTCTCAAACAATATTCCTTAATAGGTGTGACTCAACCCAGTATCGGCCTGTATTGTCTTAAATTTTACATGAAGATAGTTCAACTCCCTAAGAAAATCCCACCAACATCAATATGCAAATTTAGGCTTTGATCAGTGAAATTAAAATCACATACACAAATGCTACAAAGAATCCAATATTCAATAGACAAGTGCATCAATTGGTATATGGTAAACTTAGAAAGTACACAGAATTAAATGAACCTTGGTTCTCCAAATGCATATTACGTTCCCTCTCCAATTCATATTTACGCTTCCATTCAGCAGCCTCAGCTTGAGCAGAAGCCTTTCCTTCAGTAACTCTACGCAATGCCTTTGCAACAGCTAAAAACATGAAGAAAATTGTGTTTTAAGTAACAGATTGTGCATCAAACTCTGACCGCAGAAAATAGTTCTAAAGATGAAGGATTGAGTAGGACGTACTTCTCAAAGCCTCAGAGAACTCAATGAGATGATCATCAATTCCCTGAACAAGAGGCTGTTGAATAAGTTCCTCGATGGCTTTTTCTGAGCTTCGTTGCGAGAAAAAGTCACTAAAACCGTTCTCTGCTGGTGAAACACTAGAATTCCCCTGTTAGTTAGCATGTTAGTAATTCAAAAAATATTTTTTCTACTTCAGTTGACATGATGCGTGTTATTAAGGTCTAGCAAGATTGATAAATAGAAAAATGGAGGAACGATGCAGTGATATAAATAGCAAGTCAAAGAAATCTTTATTCATTTCTGGCATAGAAGAACAGAATGAATATATTGATTCAGTTGAGTGCAGTATAACTCATATCTAGATATATTAAGGAAATTAGAATCATAATTTAGGCCTTTACTAATACTCCACAACATGGGTCACTAGTTCTGTATTGAAATATTACTCAAACGTTTAAGACAAAATGCAATAGAAAGAAGGATGTCAAATCCAAATGAACAAAGTATCAATATCATAGAATTTAGAGTACGGTATCTAAAACAATGAAATCAACGCTATCCAACATCTTTGTTTCAAAATAGCTTGATTGCCTATTCATATTAAGAAGGGGTTAACCTTGTACACAAGCCCTCCACTATATATGGAGATTCCATTTTAATAACATCTCTTCTACAATGCACAAACAAGATATATCTCAAATAACAAATCTATTATATCATTCACAAGTCGATAGATTCCAATCTCAAAATTCATTATCAGCAATAATTCTGCATTAATTGACATACAAAAACATATCTCATTTTTTCTCTTTTAGCATCTATCAACTGTGTATTTTGCCAATGGTACCATACCATACAAAATGCATTAGTATCCATGTCAGTGAACCTAGAGCTAATATTATCTGCGCCCAAACAGTTGAGAGTTCTCAAAGATTCGACAAAATGTGTCACACCAGTTTCCTTTCTATCTATAAACTATAATTTCTACTCATATCACAATTTAGTTCCATGCCATAAAGGTGGAATTTTCAAGTTTGAACAGAATTTCCTAGACCTGTTACTTAATTTCGGGGAGGAAAAAAAAGTGATCATCGATAGACACGTGAACAAAATTATAAACCCCTTCACTCATGCCCTATCCCTGGTGAAGAAAAAAATAATCATCAAAAAAATCCTCATAATCCACAAATATTGGGAAAAATTAGAGTTAAAACGGCTTGTTTCCTTCTTATCTGACAAAAAAAAAAAAAAGACAGGAAATTAAGAGCAAAATGAAAAAAAATAATTCAACTAGCATAAAATCTGATAGAATAATAAATCAATGAAGCAAGAAACAAAAAGTTCACTATTGATTGACTAAAATGAACCCCAAGCAAAAAAATCTGAAATGCCCAAAATATCAAGAATTGTATTGAAATTAATTAAAGACACATACATGGTGGGTGCTGTTATTGCTTGGAGTCATGGGGTGGTTCTCTCTCTTCTGCATGTATGTATATATATATATAGAGAGAGAGAGAAACAAAAGTGAAGCTTTTCCACGATTATGGCAAAACTAGATCAAGAAATGGAAGTCAAATGAAATGGGAGGAGTTGTATGTATATATAATCATCATTTGTTAATGTGAAATTGAAATGGGGACAAAGGGGATTGGGGAGTGATTTGGTGATTTGGTGAGGGCTTAGAGAGAGAATGAGAAGAGAAGGTGTTCTAGAGAGAGAAGAGAGGGTATGGTGGGTCACATTAGACGTGTAGGTAGATTTGTGTAGACACGGAAGCAGATTAGGAATTATATAAATTTTGGTTGTATGCCACTTTTTTTGGGCATTTTGTCACTACTTACATCACTTGGTCAACTCTTTCATAGGTAAAAAGGAGATTTGCAATCACGGTACGAAATTTTTCATTTTATCTAGAACTTAATCCAAATGTTTTATTTATGCCATTAACGGTGTCAATCTTTCAAAAATTCGCACTCATAGTCCAAATGGATGAAAACCATTAGTTCATCTGTTAGTTGACCTAAAGCCCACAATTTGACCAAATGTTAACTATTTTTTAAAGGGTAAAACGCTAACTTTATATTTTTCATAAAAATTAATTAAAGCAACAAAAAAAAAAGTCGAAAGCAATAAGTTATCTTCTTTAAAGGTTTGGTACCATAAATGGTACAAAAAAAAAGATTTGAATCAAGTCTGAGACAAAATTCTCCCTATGTAAAATAATAATGAATAAACTTTGAAATTTAATGAGTACCAAATTTTGGCAAGGGCAACAAGAAGTGAAGATATTTGAGGGTTCACATCTACTCGACTCAACTTGACTTGAATAAGGTAGTTCATCTGAAAATAATGTTTTAAAGCTCAATTGGGTGGGCATTGAAGTGGACGAAATCATTTTTCGATCATGATTTTTAAGAGAGTAAAAAATAATTTTTTGAAATGTAAATTTATGGACCAGTTTTGAATCGTATCACAAGTTTCACGATTGAACTTGTCAAATCCAATTTTATACTATTTATATGAGTTATCAGAACAATTGGATTTGGTTAAGCTAGTTTGGTAATTAGTTGATGGAAAAAGTTCGAGTTCAGTATACCTTTTTTTTAGCAAGAATATATTGATTCATTAAAGCTAACCCTTTGAATCTAATATAAGCCAGGTCGGCCCTAAGATTTTATTGCCCCGTGTGACATTTTAAAATAGTGTCCCTTTTATGTAACTAAAAAAATTTAGTTGTACCAATAAAAAGGGCTTAATAGCACAAAATATCCCTACGTTTGGATTGTTGTGTACAAAACGTCCTTACGTTTTAATTTTTTGCATTTTCACCTCTATTTCCACGTTTCATTGCAAAAACCGTCATTTTCACCAATTTTGAATGTAAAATGGCCAATATACCCTAGAATTTAAATAAAAACAAAAAAATAGAAAAACAAATTGCAATTATACTCTCAAACTTTCTAAAAAGTGCAAATCAGTCCAATAAATTTAAAAAAAAAATGTTCTCTTTCTCTCCTCCAAAATGCTTCTCTTTCCAAGACTTTTCTTCAACCTCTCCTCTCGTGTTTTCCCAAGAAAAAATATCAATTTTAATGAAAGCTCTGGTTCTTATCAGATCTCCATCTCCATCCCCACCTCTATATAGCTTTCTCTCCGCAAAATCACTTCTTTTGTCGCCTCTCTTTTCTCTGTCCTCAAATTTTCCTGGATCCCCAAATTTACCGAAACTCTTCTTCCCTATTAGGCTCTCAGCTATCCCTATGACTACTTGTGTACAATCCTCAAGAACAGAGACTCCTCTGACAAATCCAAACAGAACCCAAGTGGAAGATGATGCGTTTAATGATTATGTAAGACACTGCAAACCCATGTTTTCTGATCTTGATTCTTGTGTGCCCAGTTCAGAAGAAAAGTTAAACACTCTCCTCACGCGTACTGTTTTGGATGAAATTGGTGGTGAAGAAGATGAACAAGAAGATAATTCTCTCTCTGATAAGCATTTGGGTTGGCAACCATTCAATCATTAGCTCATAAACCAATCGAATTTTTGAAGACCACCACACTAAACTTTTTTCCCATGCCAAAGGCACTTGCCATATCTCATTAAAGGCATTGCCTGTTAAATGCCGAAAATAGTCATACACGACTACACGAGGCCAACATGTAGCAGAAGTCCAAAAGTTTAAAGTTTTGATGCTATAATTATGGGAGAAAGTCTGTAGAGAAGATGGATTGATGTAGTGTAATTTTGAGGAGAAGAAAACAAAACCAAACTAGAAGTAGAAATTGGGAGTTTTGAGTTTTACAGAAATAAACAAAAATTTCACACTGGGTATTGATTCAATTCAGTGGAGGAGGCGGTGGGAGGAGGATGCGAGAAGAGAGAGAATTTCTTTTTTAATGTTTTAATAAGGTTTTGGGACTAATTTACACTTTTTAAAAAGTTTGGGAGTGTAATTATAATTTATTTTTCTATTTTTCTTATATTTTTGTTTTTATTTAAATTGTAGGGTATATTAGTCATTTTACCTTCAAAAATTGGTAAAAATGACGGTTTTCGCAATGAAACGTGGAAATATGGGTAAAAAGCAAAATTTGAAATATAATGACATTTTGCACACAACAAGCCAAACGTAGGGACATTTTGTGCTATTAAGCCAATAAAAAAATTAAAATAGTGTTCCTTTCATATAACAAAAACTTACCCTTTTAAAAAATCACAAAATAACAATTAACAAGTGAACAATCGGTGCCAATAAAAATGACGATGTTACGATGTAGATTGTATTATTGTAGAGTAAGCATCAAAGACTTGACGTAGAGTTTTTCTCTTCTTTTTTTAATTGTTCTTCATGGGTTAAAGGGTTGGAGAGAGAGAAATGGTGAAAAGAGATACGAGGTTAGTTTTCACTCTTCACTTCAATCATTTGTATTTTCGGTTACTTATTATTTTGTTGGGTTGATAATTGGTTAATGAAAGTAATTGAACATTTGATATTGGAATTGTAAAATATATAGTTTAAAATATTATTTTTTTCGAAAGCAAGATAGTTTAAAATTAGAAGAAAAAAATTAGTACTTTTTTATTTATCAAAAAAGAGTAATATATATATATATATACACATATGTGTGTATATATATATACATAATAATAAACATTTAAAATTAATAAAACATTTCAACTATATAATTATATATACGCCTATAAAAGAATTTTAGTGCCCTTATAATGTTGATGCTCTGTGCGGTCGTTCAACTCTCACACCAACAAGAACACCTCTAAATATAAGTTTACAGATCGAATTTTGAATCATTTTCCAATTTTCCAGATCTTCGATTCTTAAACAACTTGTGTGAGTTGGTGAAATAATTAAGCTGGACTAAATGCCTGTTTGAGTCCCATTATTAGGAAAATTTTATTTTGAAATAGCGATTTTTTGAAAAATGCATGGGTAAAAAATAAGAATTTTTTTTTTATTTACATGTAAAATTATTTTATAAGAAAATATGTGGTTGAAAATAAGTTTTGAAAAGAATTGGGGCCAAGGCCCAAGGGGCTACGTTAGTTTAGCAAATAACCGAAGGAAAGAATATATACCTTGTTATAAAGTATTTGTTAAGAAGTGAGCTTACTTAACAAGAATAATAGTGCTCTATTAAAGTAACCAATCGAATTTAAAATAAATTTATGGGTTGAATTGCTAATAATTAATTTATTTATTTTTAATTGAACTATCATATTAATTCCGATTCCAAATCATGATAATGTAGATTAGATTATTAGATGAATAATTCCATAGGTACGGGGAATTATCGGCAAGAATGATATAGGTGTTGCATTGACAGTACATGTATGGTACATTTTTTTGTGCCGATTGTATCAAAAATCAATGAAAAACTATCAAGTGTCTTTCTGTAAAAAATTTGTCAACTTTTTTGTGCTGTAACAAAACTGTAGATGAATAATTCATTTAAATAATTTGAACAAATAACTGAATAAAAGAATATGTACCATCATGATTGTTAATTTTATCAAGTTTTTCTTTGTATAAAAATATTGAGTTTGGTAGAATTCTTTGTTTAACAAGAATATAGTGTTTTGTTAGATGATTCCATAGAGATATCTAGTAGAAAGCGACGTGCAATTTCAAATTTTTTTAAAAAAAGAATTATAAAACAAGCATTATATATTTGATATTGAAATTACGGTACCTAACCCTTTCAGTTCATGATAAATTTATTTAAAAATAATCCATAGATTAAAATAAGTTAAAAATAATCCATTATTTAAAAACACTTTTTTTCGACGTATTCATTTTTAATCACATTTACATAGTAAAATATTTTACATATAAACTCAAAACGTTTATCTACTTTTTAACCATACATTCTTCTAAAAATTGTTATTCAAAACATTTTTTAAAAAAACAATGGTTGTCTTGAAAGTGTCGCACTCAAACTTTAACTACCATCTTCTCCTACCTTTTATTTTATAAAAAAAAAAATCGCGTGGGCTTAAATATATGAATAGTTCAAGTCGGGCAACTCATTAAAATAAGGGAGAATTGCAATTTATCCCAAACCTTTCAAAATATTGTAGGCTACACGCAAAACTTTCATTTTTGCGTTTGGGATCCCATACCTTTAATAGTGATGGCAGATGGAGGATACGTGGACGGAACCATGCCATTCAACCGCTAGTTGACCAAGAAATTCAATCTTTGAATCATTTTGACCATTTAAATGAAGGGCAAAATGGTTAGATTGCTATTTCAAAAACAAAAATCTTTCATCATCTCATCTAATTCCAACCAATATCCACCCACCTCCGTCGTCGGTAACTGCCACACACAGCGTCGCCGCATCGATAACCCTCACCAACACCACTGCAAACAACCAACTTCGTTGCTCCACTCCACCCAATCAAGACTCAACGAACCTAGTTCTTCCAAATCCTTCTCAATAGTTTCAACATCATGTTATTTGGGATCAATAACTTCTCGATTACATGCCCGCATAACGATCAAGGACATTGGGACAAGGATAGAGATTTGGGTTCCCTTCAAAGCTTTAGTTTGAAAAGGTAATGAAGTGGCCACTAGCACGAATTGCTCCATGCAGTTTATTATAAGCAAAGCTAAACTTTAATAAAAAGTTAAGGTCAACTAAAGAAACAGGTATCGTCCCATTTAAACTATTATGGGATAAATTTAAAGTTATTAACTTTGTCATATCAGAAAGTTCAATTGGGATGGATCCCAACAAACTGACCCCAGATGCAAAAATGAAATGTTCGAATATAGGTCACAAAGTTTAAAAAGGTTTGGAACCCTAGCTGCAATTAAAATAAGAAAGGGAAGAGAAGCCTTCCTACTAATTGTAGGCCCATTTTTTCATAAAAATGAATTTTATAAGTGATTTTTTGGATAATGTAAAGTTAAAAATAAGGAACAATTTTATGTTCTAAGTGTAAAATTATTTTATTAAAAAATGCACTATTAAAATTGAAGTAAAGCTTGAAGATAAGTTTTGTACTCTATTAATTCCCATTCCTCGTAGTCTGGTTGGCACCGGCTGGCGGCTATTATTAATGAACATCTATATTATACAATTTATCACTCACCATAGGCATAGGGGGATAGGATAGCCTTACGTGCCTATCTATTCTTCCTCGAGAATCTCCAACTTTTAGCCAACTGCTACTAGCTAGATTAGACTCAACTGATCTATGATCATAGTTCATCGTTAGTTCTTTTGACATAAAATTCTTAGCCAAGAGGTAAGATAAGATTATTTATTTATTTATGCGAATATCTTCGTAGAGGCGGACAGATGAAATTTTTCAAGTGCGTGCGATATTAGCAAACGTACAAAAATAACAATATTCTGATACAATCATTGTACTAAAAATGAAATATTTTACAATCGTTCTTTACAAATTTCGTACTTTGATATTTTTATACAATCACTTCATTATCAATTTTTAAGAATATATTTTTCTCCACGTGATCAAAACTTTGCATTTAATGTGAGCTTGATTATGTGAATTATTATACTTTCCAACATAAATAACAAGTCTCTTTTTTATCTTTTCAATACATGAATCATTCACCAATAAATGAGTCGTTTCCACCTTATTTCCCACTATTTGTTTTGAAAAGATAGCAATACAAGCAAAAAACTGTCTCTTCTCCCACACTATACTCCAATCAACTACCAAACGCGTTAAACCAATAAGGATTGAATCGTCTAGATTCCTTTTCTCCAAGTTGCCTTTTCTTAAATTCATGGTTACGAGGCTCATAAACATCCTTTTGTATATATGCTCTTTGAACTTGATCATGAATGTTAGCATTGTAATTCAAGACTAGAGTCATCAATCCAAGATTGGTGGAAAGTTGTACAATATCAAAATCGTGTCCATTTGATATCTCTTGATTCTCCTTATCAACATTTTCCACGTCCTCATCATCAAGAGATTTATTTTATAAAATCTTTTCACGACTGTTTTCACTATAAAATAAATAACTGTTAATTTAAGATTTAAAAAATGCATAATTAAGATTATGAAGCATGACAGAAGGATTCAACTTAATCACACTATCCAACACATGTTTTGAAATTGGGAGACTAGAGGCGCAATTATAAATTATTTGGCCCAGTCGCGCGTTTCAAAATTTTTGAATTTATATTAAATTTTAACCACACACTAAATAAATAAAAACACACACACACACTTGATAGTGGTGTCAGTGTTTAAGGTGGAAATGGGCGGCCAAACATTATGTGGCAGTCGGTAGATTCTGTTAAGGATTTAGGAAGAGGATTATGGGAAGAGTTTGTTATACTCCCTCCGTCCCAAAAAGATAGTCCTATAGTTATTTTCACACGGATTAAGAAATTGTAGTTAGTATAG
>CAIGRS010297769.1:0-21217 GCA_903798395.1 Fraxinus floribunda
TTTAATAGAAGAGGGATTAAGTACTTGTAGGATTGAGATCTTATCCGTATGAAATAATTGAAATTTTTTAAAGAAAAACGAATTAGACTCCTGTGTTTAACACATGGGTTTGACGCACATTTAATTATTTTGAATGTTTGTTTAAACTATTCGATATGTCTATAATATAGTTTCCCGAAATGAGTTTAGAGATAACATATGCGATTTATGGATTCAACTAGCGTATGATTATCGGATAAATTTTAAAGTTATTATGTTATCGAAATTATTGAAATACTAGTTTGAAACTGTCTATTTTGACGCATCGTAACATTTTCTACGACTGGTCATTTGAACTCCGATGACAACGTGGAAAACTAGGTCGTGAGTATTTCGAAATGATAATAATAATAATATAATATTTTGATTTCGTTTAATATTTCGAAATAATTCCGAAAATTGAGATAAAAATATAAGAAATTTAATGAATTTATAAACATTTTTACTTGAAAGCCAAGCAATATTTCCTTTCATTTGGCCTTTTACCCCCTTGTACTAATTTTATTCTGAAACAGGTTGTTGAGGCGAGTCTGTAGCAAAGAAAAACAACAAAAATAGGACAGCTCAACTTTCCTCTTTCTATACATATTGCAACCTCAAAAGTTGATAGGCGTGCAGAATAAATATGATTTTAAGATAACCTACCTAAGCACGAAGATCATGTCTAAATAGCATATGGATATGCTCTGTTCACCATCCACCTTTTCTATAGCAAGTCATGTCGATAATACCATTCATGGAATGCCCACATGGATCAAATGTGAATTCACATATAAGAGCCCAATTCGTGTTGTCTGTGTCAGCTTCATTTTCCCCAGAACCCTATCAAGTCAATAGCGTATAACTCATCAGGCATGTTTTGCACTAAAATGTGTGATTCATCACATGCCATGAATGAGAAGACAACTTAGAGGGCAAAACAGAGGCTACTCTGTAATAAAGATCAATTACACCAATAACTGATAATCTGGTCTTTAAATATAGATATTTAGTTTTTTCTTTAATTATTTTTTTTTTATAAATTATTGTCTAATTTCTTATATATTTCGTTCCTCTTGATTATTTTTACAAGTTACAGGTTTGTTTACTATATCGAATTGGAAAGAATTCATTTAATATTTATTTTAAAAAATAATTCCTTATAATACTCATCGACCAGGGGGAGGATAGTACAAAACCCGACTATGAGAAGGATCTAAATACCTTTATGTGGAAATTACATAATTTATTTGAAGTTTAGGACCAAATTTCATTCGGTGAAATATAAAAATCCTTATCCCTAATTTTTCACTCTCTATCCCCTCCTCACTCTCTCTCTCTCGCGCGCCTCCCCTCTATCTTCTGTCTCTTCTCTGCCATTTCACCCCTCCACCTCCCCTTCCCTCCCCCTCTCCTTTCCCCTCCACCGGGTCCGGCGGCAGCCTCTGCTGGAGCAGCAGCACCGGCTGCAGCCTCTCACGTCGCTGCTGCTGGAAGCTTGGGTGGGGTTGTGTATTCACACATGATACATACAGATATACATGTATCAATACATCCTACAGCAGGTGAAATAGGAAAAGAGAGAGAGAGAGAGAGGTGAAATAGAGAAAGAAGAATGTCATCTTCCTTCAAACACCTTGAACAGCACTAACGGCTTCTCTGCA
This sequence comes from Fraxinus floribunda, assembly GCA_903798395.1. Classification (NCBI taxonomy): domain Eukaryota; kingdom Viridiplantae; phylum Streptophyta; class Magnoliopsida; order Lamiales; family Oleaceae; genus Fraxinus; species Fraxinus floribunda. The sequence goes on from CAIGRS010297769.1 coordinate 1,683, forward strand.
AGCTCCGTGTCCGTGTTCCACCCTCACTCCCAATGGTAGAGGTAATTTTCTGTATATAATGTGTTATTTTGTTGATGTGGTCATAGATAGATGAAAAAGAACTTAGTTTAGGAAAGAAGTTAGTTTTCTTGTTCTAACTTCAACACCTTATCTGTTCTGTCGAGTCCTCAATAAACCTCTTGTCGGCTTAAATTATGCCACAATGGCCTCAATTTGTTATTGATACAGAAATTAAATACTAAAACTGAGAACATGTTCGGCTAAGCCTAAAGCAAAAATTAACTTTTAAGCTTAATCAAACGTGTTTGACTAAAAAGTTACTTTTAAGGTATATTTATTTCCCAAACATTATAAACTCACTTCTTAAGAAACTAAAATTGCTTCATTCTGTGATAATATCGTCCTCTGAGGAGTATTATATGTATATTTATTATGTTATTTGGAACCACGTATTCACAGCAAAGTTTTGGTTGATGATTGAACAATTAAGATTTTATATTAGTTTATTAATATTAAATTAAAAAAATACGGGGGTTGCTGCTCCTGCTGTACAACTAAGAGTGTACACTATTTCTAGTTATCTACGTGATCCATGAAGTGTTCATTTCATCCCACATGGCTGTATGAACTCAATTAATTGCGTGGGATATGATTCTCTGTTTCCTGAAAATCCAGCCCCTCTTTGTTTGTTTTTTATTTTTTAATGGTCGGCACCTAGTTATCCACCAACAATCAGTATTCAGATTTTTTTGTGTCTGGTTTCTTTATGCATTTTAGGAAATGTTTATTATTTGAAGTTTACTTGCTAGCACGCATCTTTTATAGACCACATTACACTTACACGTTACCATGGACATTAGCAATCATCCCTTCTTCAAATTTTGTATAGATACCTCAAGCATTTATTTCTTTAATCGGGAAACGTAACTGCTCTTATCAAATATAGAGTACCTTGTCTATATTGTTATCGACTCATGAACATCGTCATTGGTTTTTGTTTCACCATGATTTTTATTTTATTTTTTGTGCTTGTTGATTCATCTTTGGCCTATAGATATTGTCTCCCCCCGAGGGAATTGGAAGTAGTTCACAGGCAGCCTAATCAATTTATGCTATTTTCTCCATGCAGACATAAAGTAGTAACTATGTATAAGCAACATATATCTACTTTGTCCGAATTATCCAAGTCATATGAAAAGCTAGCTGGGCTTCGGATTGATGGGAAAATAATATGATCTCACAGGTAAATAAAATAATTTATTTCTGAATATGTTCTTAATAACTTGAGATTTTGATAACAGTGTTTTTCTGTTTTTATTTCTAGGACATATTATACAAATATAACTATTAAAATATTTACAGAACCCATTAAAAGTATTTCAAAAGAGGTAATCAACCTTCCAAATGGTGCAAAAGTTAGATTAATGAAATGGTAAGACTTAGAGCCTGTTTGGTAAAACTAAAAAGCTGATTAAAATTGAAAATATGGCTGTTATTGGGTCCCACTCTTCTAATAAAAGTCAATAATAACGGGTAGTTTTTCAATTTTAATCCGATTTTAATCTCTACCAAACACACTCTTAAGTTGTGTGATCTCTATGAATCCTTTTTTTATAATTGTTTCATGAGTTTTTACTCTATTAAAACTATCATTTATTGTCACTTGTGATGTAAAATACATTGGATCAAACTCTAAAGAATGTTTTTACCATTAAGACGTGAAATTAAATTAATATTTTCACTTACTTTGAAAAATACAGTCTATGTTATATACATATGAGATGCCTTAGAATGCAAAAATAGAAACTAACTGATTTGCCTATATCTCATCCCTTAGAATTAGGATTTTTGAAACTACTATTTTCTAATTCTAGGAATACAAATATTTAAAGTTTCCTAAAATATCTAACCACTAACAAACGTATTTTCCAACACTTCTCTCAAGTTGATGAATATTCATTGTCAATTCTCAGCTTGGTGAAAATTGCTTGAAACATTGGATTGCGTAATCCTTTAATAAGTACATCTGCAAGTTGAGAGTTAGTAGATACATAATGTACAAATCAAACTACTATCTAAATTTTCCTTTATGAAGTGACTATCTACTTCAACATCTGTCTTGTCATGTTGCGTCAAGTGAAATAGATTTTACAAACAAAAGATTTCCCTTTCATTTTAATGTGTTGTAGAAAATGCGTCCAATAGTTATTTAGCTACGGATTGTTTTTGATAACTCAATTTTTTTTATTCCAACAAGGTCAAAAGATAGTCGGCATATGTTTCAGTGTACAAATCAATTAGACAAATGGCTCATAGATATATAAAAATATCTCTATTTTTTGGGTTATCTTACAATATCTAGTTGGAACACCTTAAGTTTCACTTGACTGGCATAATAATGTTTTAGGTGAATGCAATTGCACTACTTCAAACAGATTTACTTTCATGTTTCTTGAGATATTAATTTTATTTCTCCCATTACAATAACTTTTTGCTTATCAAACATGAGAATGACACTAGTAGCAAGTTAAGAATATGGGTCGCAAATGTGGAAACAAGAGAAGTTAGACCTTTGTTTCAAAATCCTTATACGTTTTATAATTATTTTCTTGTTGGGTATGTTTCAACTTTTTCCCAAAGCTCCTCTGGACATGCTGTCACTTCTGAACAGCACTTCATTTTAAAATTGTAAACAATAAAAAGGAAAAGCAATGAATAAGGGTTTATCTTCTACAACAACTAAAATAGAAAATGAGAGAAAAGTGAAATAAAAAAAGTGAGTTGAACAACAAAAAGAAGAATGCCATCTTCCATTTTCAAACACGAACATCACTACTGCCTTCTTTGCAAGCTCCATGTCTGTGCCTTCAATGCAATGGTGGGTTCCACCCTCACTACCTATGATAGATGTAAGTTTTTGTAATGCCTTCTTTGCAAGCTCCATGTTCATGCCTTCAATGCAATGGTGGGTTCCACCATGATTTTCTTTACAAAAACTTATATCTATCATAGGTAGTGAGGGTGGAACCCACCATTGCATTGAAGGCACGGACAAGGAGCTTGCAAAGAAGGCAGTAGTGCTGTTCAAGGTGTTTGAAAATGGAAGATGTTATTCTTCTTTTTCTATTTCACTTCTCTCTTTTTCTATTTCACTTCTCTCTTTTACTATTTCAGCTGCTGTAGAAGATAAACTCTTGTTCATTGCTTTCCCTTTTTAGTGTTTACAATTCTAAAATGAAGTGTTATTCAGAAGTGGCAGCATGTCCAGGGGCGCTTTGAGAAAAAGTTGAAACCTACCCAACAAGAAGAGGATTATAAAATGTATTAGGATTTTGAAACAAAGGTCTAGCTTTTCTTGTTTTCACATTTGCAACCCATATTCTTAGCTTGCTACCAGTGTCATCCTCGTGTTTGAGAAGCAAAAAGTCATTGCAATGGGAGAAATAAAATTAATATCTTAAAAACACATGAAATTAAACTTGTTTAAAGTAGTGCAATTGCATTCAATTAAAACAACATTATACCAGTCAAGTGAAACTTAAGGTGTGCCAACTAGATATTGTAAAGACCCCGAAAAATAGAGATATTTCTATTTCTATATATCTATCAGCGATTTGTCTAATCGGTTTGTACACTGAAGCATATGCGTCGACTATCTTTTGACCTTGTTGGAATAAAAAAATTGAGTTATAAAAAAACAATTCGCAGCTAAATAATTAATTGACGCATTTTCTGCAGCACATTAAACATGGTTAGTTTTAATAGAGTAAAAAAATTAGGAAACAATTATGAAATAAGGATACATAGAGATCCCACAACTTAAGTCTTACCACTTATCAAATCTAATTTTTGCACCATTTGGAAGGTTGGTTACCTCTTTTGAAATACTTTTAATTGGTTTGGTAAATATTGTAATCGCTATATTTGTATAATATGTCTTAGAAACAGAAAAATATTATTATCAAAGTTCCAAATTATTAAAAACATATTGAGAAAAAAAATCCTTTACTCATGTGTGAGGTATAATATTATCGTCCCCATCAATCTGAAGTCCAGCCAGCTTTTCATGTGGCTTAGATAATTCGGACAAAGTAGTTACAGGTTGCTTATACATAGTTACTGTTTTATTTCCCATGGAGATGGTAGCATAAATTGATTGAGCTGTCTGTTAAATATTTCCACTAATTCCCAGGCAATATCTATTGCCCAAAGATGAATCTACGAGCACATAAAATAGAAACAAAAACCAATGACAATGTTCATGAGTCGATAACCATACAGACAAGGTACTCTATATTTGATAAGAACAGTTAAGTTTCGTGATTAAAGAAACAAATGCTTGAGGTATCTATACAAAACTTTAAAGAAGGGATGATTGCTGGGTGGAGGCTTAGAAGTGGTCTAGCATTGGGTGGAGGCTTAGAAGTGGCAATGGTGAGCTCTGCCGTTTGTTTCAGTTCCGTATACTTTCTTGTCGAATTTGTGAAATGACTTTTACCGTCTTGCTTTCAAGGTTGCCATGCACGCATATCTACTCCTAATGCCCGACTAGGTTTACCAGAACTGCAACTTGGGATAATTCCTGGATTTGGAGGTGTGGAAATCTTTTGAACTTTTAACCCATGTTACCCATCGATGAATAAACTGCAAAAAATAATAAAAAAAAAATCTATTGATTGGGTACCTTTTAACCCATCAATGAATGAATTATAAAACTGTCTTGGGCTAGAAAGCTTGTCGACTTGTTTTTGTTGGGATCCGCATACTCGCTAATTGATGTTCCATAAGATTGCCAAAGCAGAATGATCCCAAAAGTGTTATTTCATCTGGCAATTATTAGAACTAACGATACTGTGATGCCAAAAATTGCAGGAGACTTTAAGAAATGCATTTATGGATAGAGTTAGGTCTTGTCACGGAAAAGATGCAAAAGAAGTTCGGTGGTTGTTTTATTTTATGATTAAGATTGGTGGAGGCAGTGCTGAAGAAGTGTTTGGTGGGTCCTTGCTATCTGTTTCCTTCGTGCTTGAGTTTCTGAACTGATTTATGTTATTGCCACTTGATGATTACAATTTAATCCCTTATAGTCCCTTTGTTATGAGGCAAAAGAATTTTGAAATGTATTTCTGCATCCAATTCAATGAATTTCCCCACCATGTGCTTGTTAATTGCTTGAGTGGAGTATTTTTATATCACACCATGTAGTTATATCATGTTCCTTTGCTTTTTGTGCAATCTCTCAATCTATATCCCAGGAACACAGGCACTGCCATGCCTTGTAGGTCTAGTGAAGGCGCTTGAAATTATGCTGATGAGCAGTACTTTGCCTATAAATCACACCAGTAATTTGGGTAGCTTGTTACATAGACATCATAGCCTGTAAAAGGGCAGGCGGCTTTAAGTTTAGGCCTTGTGGATGCCGTAGCTTTACCAAATGAATTAGTGAATACTGCTCGTCGCTGGGCTCTTGATATTTTGAAGTGAAAAAGACCTTGGATAAACAGTTTCTACAGGACTGACATGTTAGAACCTCTAGGCGAGGCAAGGGAAATACTAAAGTTTGCTCAAGCTCAGACCCATAAACGGGCTCCAAACCTCATGCATCTGTTAGTTTGCATTGACGTTATTTAGGAGGGTATAATTTCTGGTCCTCGCGCTGGGCTTTGGAAGGTCATTTCTATTTCAATGCAGAATTGTGTTTATTCATGTTACTTTAATATGTCCTAAGATTAGCAGATATGTAATATTGCCAGGAAGCTGAAGCATTCCAAGGGCTTCTGCATTCAGACACTTGCAAGAACTTGGTCCATATTTTCTTTGCCCAACGCGGTACCACAAAGGTTGAGTAAACTTAAATTTGCTATATTTATATCATTGCCCTTTCAGTCTAACAGAAGTTATCAATAATTGCACGGTAGACATTTTTTCCATTCAAGGGATTCTTATTTCTTTTCATAATTATCTAGCTACCCATTTAAAATTACTGGTTGTTTACTCTCTAATTACAAACAGGTTCCAGGCATCAGCGATCTATGCTTCAAACCAAGGCGAATCAACAAGGTAGCGATACTTGGTGGAGGGAAAGGGAACATGAGTCGATAGAAGTATGAGAAAAATCTTTCTTTACTCAAAGGTTCCCTTGACTACGAAAGCTTTAGAGATGTGGACATGGTCATAGAGGTAACTTTAAGATGTATTATTAGTAAGTGTATATTCAGCGCCATGTACCCTGCCCTTCTCTCTCTCTCTTTGGGTGACCCCTTGTTTTGTGTTCTCAACTTGTGGAATAGGCTGTAATAGAGAATGTGTCTCTGAAGCAGCAAATATTTTCAGATCTTGAAAAAATTTGTCCCCCGCATTGCATACTTGCAAGTAATACATCCACTATTGATCTGAATCTAATTGGGGAGAAGACCAAGTCTCAGGATCGTATCATTGGCGCCCATTTTTTCAGGTAAAATTTAGAGCTGTTTTTTTATTGATTTTCTTGTTGAACGTGGTACAGATATGTACCAGATTGATAGGCCAACTACGAAATTCGGAATGCCTATGGGTCACATAACATATTATATCACTTTTACTGCTTCGTAAGGGTTAAATCTGTTGAGTTGCTGCTTATGGTTACAATTACAATTTCAGTAGATTGTGTGACCTTGTGGGTTTTGGTGTTGCAATTGCTACTGGCGGTCAATTTGTTTTGAATTTCCCGGAGAGAACTTACAAATCAATGTTGATACCGCTTATGCAAGAGGATAAGAGAGCTGATAAATCTTTCATGTAATCTCAAAACTTGGCATGTTTGGTAAGTTTATATGATGTATTTTTTATCAAATAAAGTGTTTCATGGAAATTCTTCTTGCTTTAGAGCATCTCCAAGAGGCTCTCTATTTTTAAAGAGTATCATTTGGAGAGCATCTATAAATTTAGAGAGTTAAAATTTTAAAATACTTCACAAGCTCTTTATATTTTACACTTAATTTTATTACTCCCAAAAAATATTTATTATTTTTCTTTATCTTTTATTTTAACTAACTTTTCTTTAGATTATTTTATTGCTTTCTTACATTGAAAATTGAAACTTTTTTAATGCATTTAATTATATAGGGAGTAGGTTCCACTTTCGAAATTAAAATGTTAATTTAAAGAGTTTCTTGGAGCATGATTTTAAATGATGACTCTTTAAAATAGAGAGTATCTCATGTTTAAAGAGTCTCTTGAAGATCTTAGGTGAAACTACTTGCAGAGGGTTCTATGTTTATGATGAAAAACGCAGAGCCAACCCAGATCTAGAAATAAAGAAGTACGTTGAGAAGGCAAGGGAGATTGCTGGTGTCACCATTGACCCTAAGGTTACTTCCTCATTTGTACCACCTTGCTACTACAATGATTGTACATTTTGACCTCTGAATATTTTGATTTAAACTTTGCATCCAGTTGACAAAATTATCCGACAAGGATATTGTGGAGATGATATTCTTTCCCGTGGTGAATGAGGCTTGTCGAGTGCTCGATGAAGGTATTGCAGTCAAAGCTGCCGATCTGGACATATCTGCTGTTATGGGCATGGGATTTCCTCGTTACAGCTTTGTTTACTATATTGAATTGGAAAGAATTCATTTAAAATTTAATATTTATTTTAAAAAATAATTCCTTACAATACTCATCGACCAGGGGACGGATCGTGCTTTGGGCTGATACTCTTGGATCTAAATACATTTGTTCGAGATTGAAGGAGTGGTCGAATTTGTATGGAGGATTCTTCAAGCCCTGCTCTTATTTGACCCAGCGAGCTTCAAAGGGAGCTCCCCTGGTGAGAATTTCAAGTTATTTCTTTGTGCATTATTGATACACGACTCTCTAGGACTTCCTTGGTAATATTTATTGAAAAGTAGAACTTAGTTGTCCAAAAAATGTTGCGCTTAACTGTCTTAGGTTGCAAGAAAGTACCTAATGGTAAGTTTGTCGTAATTATATACTTATAATAGTCAATTTTCAAGTTCATTGGAATACTCAATAATTTTTTTTGAAAGCCTTCTAACTTGTGAATTTTCTCCATTCAAACTGCATTTATGGAATGTTTGGTGGGTGGATTAGACAAACGTTGGATAGTATTAAGGCAATAAAAGAAGTTAAAAGTGTGATTATTACAGCCTTTGAGATCTACTGTGCACCAAATGTCCAAGTATTGTTGTAGTATGGTTAAGCTGCTTCACACATTATATTCCAATTGGATCATAGAGTACGTTTGGAAAGTGTTTATAAACACATAGAAATGAGGGGTGGAAAAATGGGTAATACTTGTGAGTCATATGCAATGTGTGGATAATTTGCAGTAGTATTTGTAAACACTTTCCAAACACAGGTCAACTGTAACATTTCTTTGCCTAAGAAATTTAAATCTTAGTTATGCAGAGTTCAAGCGTGGATCCGACCAAGGCTCGCTTCTAAGGTCGATTTGCTGGTTGCTAATCGTCTGGTTCGTATCATATGTAATATCCTTTGTTTTATATGCTTTTATTTCATCCCTGCGTTAGAAAGGGTTGAGAACAGCTCAATAATGGCTATGGAAAATGGAGTATGGTATGTAATTGTGAGAAATTAAGGGAAGACAAACCTTTGAGCAATTTTATATCAAATCATATGTATTCCTATTGTCGTGTCCAATTTTATCCCAGTGGAAAATAAAGTTACCTTTTACTGTTGGTTTCGTTTTTTAATCAAGAAGATTGTTGTCCTGAGAGCTCTGAATTTACTAGCCAAAAGTAATCAAATATGCGGATTGGCAAAATTTCACACTCCATCCCACCCCGTTGCTTACTACACATCCGTGCGAAATGTGGCAGGAAGGGAAACGTGTCTCTATGTTGTCTTGAAATATTGCACTTCCTTTCCTAGTACCAGCTAATGTCTCTACCAAAAAAAAGACAGAGAAGCTAGTTTGTCTCGTACAAAAGATACGGTAATCGGCCAGACTCAGTACAGCTGAGTAGAACATTGCATTTTTGAACCTACTATTGATGTGATTTCAGGCCATTTATCCAGCAATCGATCATGCCTTCCCGACCTTACAACAAATCCATTCATGCCCATGGGCGTAGGAGTTAGATATAAACAAGAAAAATCCATCTTAAACAATGCTCACTTCTAGGGGTGGGCGTGGGTTGGGTCAGTTTATTCGAAATCCAACCCAATCCCTGTAAATGTTGAAACCACCCAATCCAACCCAATTATGTGTCGGTCGAGTTGGGTTGGGTTGATCGATTTATATAGATAATTTTTATTAATATACGAGGTGGGGATTAAAATCAACATTCCAACGAAATGGTAGAACAATAAAGTTCAATTTTTATATCTTCAGCAATACATGTTAAAACTTCTGAAACTCAATCAGCACTTGAATGCACTACAAAGGCACAAACATTATCAGATTGTAAACAAAAATTAGCTTTACATGCACCTTACAATAGGCCAGATATTAAGGCACTCAACACTATTGAAATTGTTATCAACACCTTAAAACTTCAATCAAAGATTATTATTGCAAATAGAAAAATTGAAACAACTCATTGTATTTTATATGCAAACCATAGCTAATCAAAACTACTTATTTGGTGATTGGACGCCACAAATCAATCAGATTATTAATGTTCATTGCCGGTATTTTCAACTTCTCTTCTCGCAGCAAATCTGAAAACTTAAAAAAATCGTAACAAATTAAATCTGAAACAGAAAGACAGTTTGATTTCCATATGCCATTCAATCATTTAAGCTATAAAGAACTCCTCAAAAATTATACTTCTACAAGTTTAATCATCAAGTACCTGTTGTTATCGCTATCGGTCTTCAATACCTTCTTTCAATTAACGTCATTTTCCTTTTTTCTTTTTTAAATTTTTAATGTAGTCGAGTCATGTCGGTTTAGATCGGGTTTAGGTTGTTCCCACAACCCGAACCGACTACCCAATCCAATATCCGAAACCCACCAAAAAAATAGAAGCAAAAAACCTACTCAAACCGATCGGATCGGGTCGAGCGGTTTACTCGAGTTGGTTTGGATTTTGCTCACTCCTACTCACTTCACAGGTATGAGATATCTATCAAATATTATTATCATAGGAGATGAGATGACAAAATGGGATTGTGGAACCCTATGTTATGAGCCTGTCCAATCTCAGGATTGATTGATAATATGACCTTTCATTGCTCTCCTATCCAAACCCTAAAAACATGTACATTCTTCGTTACACTTTCCTTTACATTCTTCCAGGCGACAACATCTACATTCTTGGTTGTCAACTCATCTATCACATCATATTTCCTTCACATAGAGGAATATCATCTAAGGTGTAAGATAGAATCTACAGCTAACTTAATTCAAAGATTATTAGACATTTTAGTTACTGACGAATGACCGTACAAAATTAAAATGAAAAAGTGCTGTTATTTTCTTCGTTACGCGAAGATAGTAAAAAAATCCAAAAAATTAGGTTTAAAAGTATCTAACCTTTTAGTTAGTATAGTTTTAGATCCCTAATCTAGTTAAACGTGTAAATTTCAATGTTACAAAAATCATCAATATGAATGTTAAATCTCACACGACTCGAATATGTGGAGCAAATTTATCAAAGTACTTATCGTCCAATTTCAAACTGCGTGCACTTTAACATCCAGATTAATATTTTTGCTACATATAAATTCTAATTCAAAAGTTTAAATAGATTGCTTTTTTTTTTTTTTAAAAAAAAAAATTCAAAAGATTCGAACTCAAGTCGTCTAAAATGTTTTGGAGCCTGACCCTAATTTTCATTTTATTTTCATAATTTCTTTTCCATTTACTCATAACTGCTACCAAACATGGCCATTAGGCTTTGGCACTAGAAATACCCAATAGGGTCTTTTGTCCCATTTTTCTTTTCTTTTCTCGATTATAATATAAACTAGTCAGTTTCCACGTGCTCCTGTGGACCCCACCGAACGCCACCCCACCTCACCCTCCGTTCCCTACTTCAGTGCCAAATTCTGCGCCTCTTCATTCATTTACACCCTCACACCTCCCTCAGTGTGTAGCCAGCCATTTTCAGGCATTTGAGACATCATTTTTGCCAGTATATAAAACAAAAGTACCAAAAAATCAAGAATCCATATGGGCAATTGATTTTCTGTGCAAGATTTTGGGACTGAAAAATGGTTATGGAAGTGGTGCATGAAGACATTGGAGCAGGTAACATGCAATGTACAGACCATCCGTACAAGAACAGCACCCCAGGTGGGATCTGTGCATTTTGCCTCCAAGAAAAGCTAGGAAAATTAGTCTCCTCTTCATTCTCTCTACCCATTTCTTCCTCTACTTCTTCATCTTCGTCCCCTTCGTTTAGATCTGAATTTAGCACCGGCACCGGCACCGGCACCGGCACTGCCACAACCACATCCCTTCAAGTTCGCCGCTATGCATCCTCATCTGCCAGATTACCTTTCATTTTGACACAAAGGAAAAACAAAAATAAAGACGGTGCCATTTCAGATTTCAAGAGAAGCAAGTCTACCACTACTCCAGGAAGAGGTATCCATTTCTTAGATGAAAAATATCAAGATTATAGCCCTCATAAAAGAGGGTTCTGGTCCTTTCTTTACTTGTCAAAACATTCAAGTACAACCAAGAAAATTGAAACCCACTATAAAGATATAAACTTTTCATCTAGTAGTGTAAGTGGTAAAATGAAATCAAGGGACAAGAAGGAAGAAATTGTGGGTTGTGAAGAAAATGAGAGTCCAAGAATGGTTTCAAGATCCAGATCTGTTGGTTGTGGAAGTAGGAGTTTTTCTGGTGATTTCTTTGAAAGACTTTCAACTGGCTTTGGTGATTGTGCTCTTCGTAGAGTGGAGTCTCATAGAGAAAGCAAATCTAAACTTAATTCTGTACACAAAAATGGAGGTAATAACGGGCAGGTTCAAATTAAAGAGAGAGTTAGATGTGGAGGCATTTTCAGTGGTTTTATTATCACTTCATCTTCATCTTCATCATCTTCATCTTCCCATTGGGCTTCATCTTCAACTGAAGGTACTGCAGCAAAAGCCACTGTAGGGAATCTTTCTCATGGGAGGAGTAAAAGCTGGGGATGGACATTTGCAAGCCCATTGAGAGCTTTCAGCAAGCCACCAAAGAGGGATTCATCTTCTTCAAACAAGAATGCTACTCCCAATCTGGCTGCAATTCCTTCCTTGTTGGCTGTTGGGGGTTGAGAAATTAAACAGAAAATAATCTTAGTTTACTGGTTGATTAGCTGATACAGTCTATATACATTTTTACTTATCATTATGTTTATTAATGTTTGTCTCTGTTTTACATTTTTGGTACACTTATTTATCCTTCATTAAGTATGTTAGGTCATTAATTATAGTTTGGTTTTTCTTAAGTTGAATGGTAATCAGTATTTTCAGGCCTTTGTTGTAATATTTCAATGTGATTTGCATATAGAAGTTTGAATGTTGGTTTGTATTGTCTGTGTTGTTGAATTTTGTTATTTTTTTATTTTTTAACATGAGAAATGTCTTTTTTCTTGTATTGGTAAGGTTATTTATAATGTTATGCCTAAGACATAGCATTTCATTTTCATCCATGTTGAACGACCTCTTGAGTTTAACATAATTTAACATCCATGTTGAATCACATAATTAAATTTAAGAGAGACCATTTGGCAAAGCATTTGAAGAAATTTAAGATGACTTGTAAACTCTTCTACATAAAGTAAATACAAAAATTGTCAATCACTGCGCTAAGCCTTTTGATGCATCTTATATTTAGGATTCATAAATGGATGGTGACTGATTTAATCAAAAACACTATTTTTGTAGTTTATGATTACTAACTTTATGCATGGCTGTGAAAGTTTTTAATGCACAAGATTGTGGATTTGGATTAGATTTCTTGATGTCTCAATCCAGGGTCTTTTCAGTTTCTTGTTGTCTTTTCAGATGGCCATATATTAAAGGAGGGGGGGGGGGGGGTCAATGTCACTGGCTGAGCATGTGCAATGATGCTGCTTGCATTGTCTAATCCATGCTAAAGAAGTTGGAAAGGAAGGGAGAAGAATCATTATCCAAAGAGTTGCAAATGTATGGTTAAGGACACATTTGAAAGGTAGAGTTGGATTCTTGGTACATCTCTAATTAAAATAAATTTAAATTGTGATTTAAATCTTTAAAGTGATTGAAGACCTCTCAAATGGAAAGATGCAAAGATGTAGTAAATTGACATCTGCAAGAGGTAAAATGTGGATTTAGATGTTTCTATTTGAGCAAAATTTAAATTCAATAGGAGTTAAACAAGGATACAAAAATGATTTTAAACATATCAATTTATATCCAATTTTACATCACCACTAGAGATACTCTTAAAACTTAATCTAGCTTGCTTAGGTTGTGTGTGTGTTTTTGGGGTAACTTTTGGCCATCACAACACAATTAAATAAGCATGAATTGTTTATTCATTTTCATCTTTAGATCTTCAAAATTCATACATTTATTGTGTTAGCTAGCAATGAACTAATCGGAGTGGTGAAAAATGAGTCATATAGTTGATCCTAAATTTACTAAGTACAAGATTTAGTTTACAATCATACTACATGTACATCGATGTTTACATTTTTGTTGACATTCTTTCACGTAGTATCATTATATTATTTGATTTTTCCAACAATCTTTCACATCTGCTCAGATTGCATCACATGGGGAGAATGTCAAGCAAGATATACATCTAAATTAATTTTTTAGCTTATTGTGAAGCATTGATAAATCATTTTTTTTTTGGAGGGGGGGATGAAAGATTTCTTATTCGTGAAGATTTTTTTATTTGTAATTAAAATATGTGGCGTCTGTTTATTGAACGAGTGTCGGTCAAATATATATATATATATCATAATTTAACATGTCATGAAATGATTACAAAGGATTTGATAATAACCATTTAGTTTATTTTTAGGATCGGATAATAATAAATAGAAAAATAATTCATAATAAGAGTGGAGGAAGACAAAATCAAAGATAATGAAAGACATGATGTGTAGGAGGACAAAATGCAAAAAGACATGGAGAAAGGGTTGTTTCTAGGAAACACTAATGGTGGATCATATAATTATAGAATGGATTCTAAAGGTGATATACTTTTAGAAACCCTATAGGCTTAGATATGAAGAGACTTCGCTTAGATACTTGGGTCCCTGTGTCTGTAGGGATATTTCTTCCTATCCTCCAAGCTCAAAGCCGGATCGAACATTTAACCTTTTATCTTATATTTGGCACTTAGAATTGGATAGTACAAAATATTAATGTTCGGCTATGCTTAAAACACGGAAAGAAGAGCTTCTTTATGTCATTTTTTGACAATACGACCTTTGATAACGTGTAATTGGAAACATGATAAAAGAAACTACTTCGTTTATCTTATAATCTACAATTATTTGATCTCGTTTACAGCAAGTTTAAAAAAACGACGATATTTCAACTCTCTTTACCAACTTTATGAGTCGAGCATGACAATATATATTTCAAAATCGAGTTTGCTAAAATCATAATTAACCTTATGTATATACATTATTTAGCCCCTGCTTGAGCCAAATTTTTTGAAAATGAGAATGAAAAACATAGTCGTTATTGGGGGCACACACAAGAGATAGAAAATTTGAATTTAAATGTTAACGTGATAGATAACGATCATATTTTTTATTTTAAGGAGAAAAAAATATGGCTCAAATAAGACCTTAATATTTGTTTCCTTTTACAAAACTGTGTTGATAAATTATCAAGACAAATAAATAAATAAATAATCAAGCTTAAAAGTTACTGAAGGCTTGAAATTTGTGAACACATTTTTATTGGACTTCAAAGAAGAAAGCAAGCATTACAAAACTATGTGTCTACGAATAGGTAACATGTCAAGGCGATGAGCAAAAATATACTCAAGATGGAAATTAAAATGAATTGACGACAAAATTGTGCATAATCGAGGAGGTGAATTTAACATATTCGCTTAATTTTATGGTTTTGGGCCATTTGATGAAAAGCTGGATCAATCTCTGCTTCCCAATCAACGGGTCTGTAGTATCCTGTGATTGGGTCAGGCCCCCACCAAGGATTTGAAATGGACTTCGGCCCATCAGTATTTTGGGCTGTTTCTTTCACTTCGTCGGCCATTTGAGGCCTCACTCTTCTTCCAACGTGGCCCGCTTGTGAAGTTGCAGCATAACGTGTCCTTTTCATGGCATAATTATTTCAGTACATCTTACACATAATAACGATACCGTCAAAAGAGTCCGTTTGTAAGCGTAAAAAAAACTTATTTGCCTCCCACATTTTTAAATAGGAAAAAAATACAAATATATATACGAAAGCGCAACATAATATTTCCTTCTAATTTCAAACATGCTAGCACATTATTTTGACAAAAATAGTGATTACATAATTGTGACAATAAGCAAATATATTTAATTATTTGTACACGTGATAATGCAAAGGAAAATACGTGAAATTTTATCCTTCAAACAGAATTCAAGAACATACGATCGTCCTTATTAATAGAGGATATGATGTTTCTCGATAAATTTACACTGGCATATTTGATAAGAGCTATACAATATTAAGGGAAAAAAATATATAAAAATCTCATTATTACGTATAAAGTGTGAAAATGTCCTTAGGGATAGTAGATGTGGTGTTTCTTGACAAATAAAACTAACATGTTTGATGTTAGATCGTATAGCATCAGACAAAAAAAACTAAGAACTTTATTATAATGAATATAGACAAATTTGCTCACCTGTTGGCACTGAGGAAAAGGCTATCAAGAACACAAGGGAAAACTTTATACTTGGACAAAAAAAGAGCCATTTTTATTGACAGAGGAACAAAGAATAGTGGATTTTCAAATTTACAATATGCACGTAATGTTTTCTATTTATAAACGAATATTAGGATAGGAGAGTGCTATTAGTAGCCTGTGAACCTGAGAAAAACAAGTTCATCCAATCATTTTTCTTTTTTATTTTTTCATAGCATTAATTAGTGTTAAATTCAAATTATAATTGACAATTTCTTTAATCAAAATCAAGTCGTAGTTGAATTGTATCAAGAGTTTATCGAGTAGGATCAATGTAGCTGGAGGAATTCACGTCAGAAGTTCTACGGGGTAGACAGGTTTGGACCGTACTGTAAGTTTGCTTCGATTTATAGTGAATTGACTGAAAAATTGCTCAAAAATTTTATCCAGTTGAGGTTTTTTCTTGATCACTTTCGTGTTCTTTACTACTTTAATTATTGATTGTGGTATTCAAATTTAGGATAAATTGACTTATTTGATCTAATCATCTAAAACAATTAAAAAGTGACTTATTGTTTTTAATTGTATAATTCCGCACGTTATATCTAAATATTCAATAATTTAAAACTTCCAATTATTATCCTTCATTACAAAACGTGTGCATCTTCTAAGAATGTAAAATATGATGACATAAGTGTCACAATATTAGAGACCTTTAGCACAATTAAATAATATATAATGCACCAAAAATTAATTGTCTTTGCAATATAATCACCATATATGTGTATTGAAAATTTGAAATTGAGAGTTTGAACATTAATCTACTTTATGTGAGAGATATCATATCATCATTTTTCTAAATTTTGTTCAAGATTCAGATGGTTAAAAAGAAGAAAAAGTGGTTAAGTAATACATAAAAGTTTTCTATATATTGAATGGCAAAACAAAAATTGGAAGAGAACAATTTTTTTGGGAAAATTAGATTTGGAATGGCAACTCATGTGGAGATTGAGAATGTAAATGTCTCGAGAAATTATATATTTTGTTGGACTTATGTTTCTCTCTTACAAAAAAATACAAATTAATTAGTATATTTTTCTCTTTTTGTATTTGATGCGATGTCCGCATGTGAATTGAAAAAAGTTGTTATATATTGTTTAATAGATTTTATTTGAAAAAAATGACAGATACTCATACTCATTATTGTTCATCGAGTTACAAGAACTATGGTATATAAAGTTAAAAATGAAATTTACATATTTTATACGCTTAAGATACATACAATTCTTGAAATTGATACTTCAAATGTTTCAAACGAAACAAATCATATTTTTAAGATATTTCAAGAGAGCATTGAAATTTATTGAAGAACTTTTTGTTCTTGACAATGAGCATGCATTGTTTTGAAAAAAACAAAAAAAATATTTTCATAAGATTTTAGAAAAAAATTAAAAAAAAAAAACATGTATTGCAGACTAACTTAACTATGATGACACATGTAAAATTGCTCTTTCTTCCCTTCCTGTCAAATCTAGGAAAAGAAATTTGTTTGAACTGTGATATGCAAGCTGACCTAGGAAAAGAAATTTGTTTGAACTTTGAATTTGAATTTTGAGAAACTTGAAAATGTGACTTCTAGAATTTTTCAATTGCTAGTCAGCCAACTTATAGTTTTGTTTCATTTTAGTCACTGATTTTTATTTTTTTTTTTATTTTGTTCTATATTAATAGCTAAACTTTTATTTTCTACAAGTTTAGGCATTCTGTCTATCTCCCTTTGTAGAGTTAACAGAAATAACCACGTGGTGAATTACTTTTGCCTTAAACTAGACAAAACACGTATTGTTGGACAAATTGTGCTTCCTATCATATTTTAACTTTTTTTTAATTTTTTTTTTTTTTTTTTTATGAAAGTGCATTTGAAAGCAGACACGACTTGTCCAAAAACATGCATTTTGGACAAGTCGTACGTCCTATTCATTTTCACCCTTTAAGATTTTGCCCCTATTTGGTTGTCACGGTAAAGATAAATTGAGAAAAAATTATGTTTACAATAATAACTTTTTGGATAATGTGCGGTTAAAAAGTAAGAAAAATCTTAAGTTTATATGCAAAATATTTTATTGTGTGTTTAAAAATTAGTATAAAAAATAAAGATTGTCAAACATGTGCTTAGTTATGAGTATAAAAGACTTCTAACTTGATATGGATGGATTATAAGAAAATAGGTAATACTGATAGACAGGGACAGAGTCAGAGAATGATGTTAGGATGTACTGAAACTTAAAGAATTTTAAATGAACTCACGATACAAGAAATTGAGTTTTAAGAGGCTATCCTCGTGACATTCACGATAAAAAAAATATATGGAACTCAATGAAATAAAAAAAAAAAAAAAGTTTAAATGTCTCGCATTAAAATATTCCACTAAATCTTTGTATTTTTCTCAGCAAATAGAAAATTGATGTTTGCCTTAAAAATATAAATTAACCGAATCATGATAGAAATAAGCAAAAATATATATCCACCAATGAAAATTTAAAAAATTACTTAATGGCTACTCTTCTAGTAACTTTGACGATCAATCTTTCCAAACAACTGAAAGCTTAATCGAAATACGCAATCGATAATATATCAGTACAATCCATATGCTATTGTCTAAAAATATTATTTGGTGCGTTTATAGACCACTTATAATTTTATATATCACCATATTTCAAAGTGAGTGAAGAATCTCAACCAAAGTAAGAAAAATCAACTAAGAATTTCGAGGGTCAAAGAAATTAAATTTAATTCAGGTCCATTTTTTGCTTGATTTCAAGAATATACTTATATATAGATTACTTTATAAATAAATAATTTTTAACAAATATTTTTTTTATTGTCAATATCGAATCTAGAGTAAATTATTTATTTTGATCATAACATCTTTTTTTATGGTCAAAATAAGTAATATTTTTATAAGTATGAATAAGTAATATATGAAAACATACGTAGAATTAAAAAATTAATTACTTTTAAATTTAACAGAATATGTGGTGTTTATAACTACTAATAAGTAATTCACTTCTAGATCTAATCAATACAAATTATCTATAATAAATTTTAATTAATAATNGGTGTTTATAACTACTAATAAGTAATTCACTTCTAGATCTAATCAATACAAATTATCTATAATAAATTTTAATTAATAATTATAAGTGAATTTAGGCAAACATGCACTAAATACAATATCTAATTTGACAATAAAATATTCATGTTTCATTAATATCGTTAAAATAGTAATTAATAATCGTAACATCTTTAATACAATTTAAAAAATTGAGCATTGAACTTTGGTTGAGATTCAAACTAGAGTTTGGCTAATGTTAATATTTGGACTAAAATTCTATAATTTCTTCTTAAAGTTTTTATATGGTCGGGGAGACAGTACTCAGCCCAGCACTGCCCCCGCTACATTTGCCCCTGTTGATACATAAGATTTTTAAACTATTTTTCTACTGTTTTGTGCATCATTTAATTTACTTTTATCGTAACCCCGAGCGATGAACATAAAATTTTTTATCAGGTAGCTATTTCAACTTTGACAACCCCGTAGAGCCTGTTGAATTTAAAGTCACAAGTGCATGGCATTTTTAGTTTGTTTACCTCATTTGAATTGAGAATTGAGCATGTAAATGATACGAGAATTTTCCAACCGTAAGTGTACGATGTCAAGTTT
>CAIGRS010297804.1:0-11079 GCA_903798395.1 Fraxinus floribunda
TTTGTCCATAATTATATTCCACTTTGCCAAATTGCATATTTGTGTAAATTCTATGCATGATATATTTGGCAGGAATAAAACATGTACATATAAAGACGGTTAATGGAAAAAATTGGAAAGAAAGGCAGTTTGTGTGTAGTGGAAAAATTGTGGCTACTAATTGAATATAATTCTTTGGCGAAAGTTTCGAAATTTGGATAGTTTTGATACTTTTTGAATTGGGTGCGTTTATTCAGAAGTATGCATGTTATAAGAATCATGTCTTGTTATTTAAAAGGGATTGCCTTATAATTGTAAAAGAAGTTAAAAGACTTCTTCTCAAACAGATTAGTTTTGCTTCAAGATTTCATAACGTGATTTGTCTTCAATATTTTGTTGAAAATCTGATTCCGTAAGTGATTGTGATTTTAACCACATTTTGTGATGCATATATAATATATATGAGTAAATCGATGGTGATAGTATCTTGGTGTTCGATAAGTATGGAAAATTGGTTTAGAAATCGAGAAATTGGTTAAGTATCGAAAACCAAACTTTAGTAGAAGTGACTTCGTGTCAACTTTGGCCAAATATACAGACTTGATCCGATAGTCAAATTACATGTTAAAAAAAATACATTTCTAAATAAGAATCTTCATGAAAATCACATAATCATCTTTTATGCAGAAATAGACATTTCATAAAACATACCGGAATAAGCCATAACGAAATCTCCTTGAAGAAAGCTTGTAGAAATTATTTCTCTCACTTAATCCCTTTTCTTTGCTTTACCAGAACATATGGGAAATCTGATAAAAATGAAGTGTGAGTAGGGAGAGGACAATTCCTACGTAAATAAAATAAGAAGCAGTTATCCTACTCCCCCATAAAAGTAAGCACATAGGAAAATAACTTCCCTTATTATTTCTCACAGTAACCGTGCATCAGTTTTCCAAAGCCAATAACTACCTTATCACATTAAGTCCAAATAATGTACATATTGCCCTTTCATGTGGGACATATTTTAACATTCTCCCACTTGGCCCATATGAATGACACTTATTTGAACTGACAAGGTAAACATAATATGCGCATAACATTAGCTTATTCGCACTTTAGTGAGATTACAATAATATCATAATTAAATAACTTACCAACATGAGTGATGGCGATAAATATCAATAAAGCAACATCTTCCCTTCCATGCACTACAATGCTAGCAAATCACTTAATCATAATCCATAATAGGAAGTAACTGTAATGTCCCCATAATGTCTTTGTCAAAGACGATTCCTGTCATCAATGATCCATCTTCATAATTACGTAATTGATGGTAAGTAGGAAAAAATGTCAGAAACACAATTAGTGATATCTCTATAGATGTTATAGAACGAAAAACATAAAGATCTACAAGCATACCTCAGGGATTGCAACAAAGACCCCTGCGATCAACATGTTCCTTAAATGTCTTTAGTGCTAACCCTTTAGTCAAAGGATCTGCAATCATGAGCTCAGTCTTAATATGTTCTATAAACACTATCTGTTTCTGAACTTCCTCCTTAACGGCCAAATATTTGAGCTCCATGTGCTTAGCGCCATTAGAATATTTGTCGTTCTTGGAGAAAAAGACTACTGTGGAATTATCACAATACATTCTCAGTGGCCTAGCAATGCTGTCGACAATTCCATGTCTGGAGATAAAATTCTGCAACCATAAGGCATGAACTGTGGCCTCAAAGCATGCCACAAATTCAGCTTCCATAGTAGATGTTGCTATGATAGTCTGTGTAGCGCTTTTCCATGATATTGCTCTTCCAGCTAAAAGAAACAAGTAACCAAAAGTTGACTTTCGACTATTAACACAACCAGCAAAATTTGAGTCGGAGTAGCCAACCACCTCCAACTGATCAGATATTCGATACGTGAGCATATAGTGTCTTGTCCCTTCAGATATCTAAAAACTTTCTTTGCAGCTTTTCAATGCTCCATTCCGTGATTAGTTTGGTATCTCCCAAGCATTCCAACTACAAAACTAACGTTCAGTCTTGTACAAGATTGAGCATACATCAAGCTTCCAACAATAGATGCATAAGGAATATTTTCCATCATTTTCTTTTCTAATGCATTCTGTGGACAATCTTTTTCATTGAACTTGTCCACTTTACAAATAGGAGCAGGAGTGACTGCACATTCAGCCACATGAAATCTTTCAAGAACTTTATTGATATATCCTTTCTGAGACAACCCTAACAATCTACGTGATCTATCACGAAATATTTCAATTCCTATCACGTAAGTTACCTCACCCATATATTTCATTTCAAAGTTCATAGAAAGAAATCTCTTGGTTTCACTCAGCAAACCAAGACCATTACTGGCAAGCAATATGTCGTCGACATACAGAATCAAGAAAATGAACTTGCTCCCACTGACCTTTAGATATATACACCGATCAACGGTATTTTTCTTAAATCCAAAGACGTGATGGTATCATTAAACTTAAGATACCATTGTCTGGAAGCTTGTTTAAGTCCATAAATTGACTTCTTTAATTTGCATATCATATGCTCATTTCCTTTAATCAAGAAACCTTCAGGTTGATCCATATAAACCTCTTCATCTAAATTCCCATTTAGAAAAGCAGTTTTCACATTCATTTGGTGTAACTCCAAATCGAAATGAGACACCAAAGCCATTATGATCCTAAGAGAGTCATTCTTCGATACAGGAGAGAACGTCTCTTTGTAATCAACACCTCCCTTTTGAGTGAAACCTTTTGCAACAAGTCTAGCTTTATGTTGTTCAATATTACCATTGCAGTTTCGTTTGGTCCACTTACAATAGTCTGCCTTAAAACCTTCAGATAAATCAACGACATCCCAAACTTTATTTTTTCCATTGATTACTCATCATTTATAGCATTGATCCACTTTTCAGAATCACTACTTTCAATGGCTTGTGAAAATGAAACCAGATCTTTACTTATCCCTAAATCACAATCAGATTCTTGCAGATATACCAAATAATCATCTGAAATAGCTTATCTCCTTAATGTTATTCCTTGTGATTGTTCTGCAATTGGTTCATTGGTGACATTCTCATTATGAAGTGATTGATCACTAGATTGTTGTTCAATGCTATCATATTGTTCAACAACTAGAGAAACAACAATTTCCTTTGAAGTTACGGGTATCGGGATAGTCACTCTAACTTCTTCAATGACCACATTACGTGATGCATCACTTACACTAATTTCACCATTCTCAAGAAATCTGGCATTTTTGGTTTCAACAATTCTCGTACTATGGTTAGGGCAATAAAATCTATACCCTTTAGATTTCTCTCGGTAACCAATAAAGTACCCACTTACAGTTCTAGAATCCAACTTCTTTTCATGTGGGTTATAGATCCTAGCTTCTGCTGGACAACCCCAAATATGAAAATGTCTCAAACTCAGTTTCCTTCCCGTCCACAATTCAAAATGAGTCTTTTGAACTGCCTTACTAGGAACCCAGTTAAGCAAATAAACGGCTGTCTTAAGGGCCTCCATCCACAATGAAATGGGTACTGAGGAGTTACTTAACATACTCCTAACAATTTCCATAAGAGTACGATTTCGCCTTTCTGCTACACCATTCTGTAAAGACGTACCAGGCATTGTGTATTGTACACAAATACCATGCTCTTCTAGGAATTTAACAAACGGTCCTGGACATTGTCTTATTCCATCATACCTTCCATAATACTCACCACCTCTATCAGATCGAATGATTTTCACATTTCTATCTAATTGTCGCTCAACTTCAGCAATATATGCATTTAAAGCATTTATTACTTGAGACTTTTCATGCAACAAATAGACATAACCATAACTTGAAAAATCATCGATGAAAGTGATAAAGTACTTTTCTCCACCTAATGAAGATGAGTCAAAAGGTCCACAAATATCAATACGGACAATCTCCAGAAGTTTTCCACTTAAGAGAACCTATAGGAAGAGGTGTTCAGTGGTGCCTCGTAGGTATGAGATCGTGAGGTAATATGAAGAGTATCGGTGGAATCCAGCGCACGATATGGGCCAGCACATTAGGAAGATGTTAGTGAGGTGGAGAGAGGTGAAAGGACTAGGCGTTATGGTCACTGGTCGTCAAGCCACTCACCTCTTTATTAATATATTGCTAGACGAGTGGCTAGAGACGGTCGAATCGATTTACGATTATTTATGGAGAATTGCTATGCCTACCTTGCCCCGAGAGATTGACTATGAGGCCTTCTGCGCGAGCCTAATCTGAGATTCATCTCTCTTTTCTTCAAGAAAATCCAGTTCGAGTCTCCTCAGATCGTCATTTGTTACCTCATTAAAGTGGATGCGACGAGGAGAAGGAACACCAACCTCTACGAAGCTCATAGCCTTGGCTTCATAGGTCATGGAAAAGGGAGTTTCCCCAGTGGCCATCTTGCAGGTCGTTCTGATAGCCCACAAGACTTGGGGGAGCTCGTCGACCCAAGCCCCATTTGAGGCATCTATTTCCTTTTCAGGATAAGTTTGATGGCCTTGTTGACCGCCTCGACCTGGCCATTTGCTTGAGGATGATGAGGTAAAGAGAATTGCTTCCTGATTCTGAGCTCATCACATAGTTCCCGGATCTTCCTGTTGTCAAACTGTTTACCATTGTCTGAGACCAAGGAATGAGGTATGTCGAACCGACATATCATGTTCTTCCAGAGGAATTTGGAAATATTTGCTTCAGTTATTTTGGATAGAGGCCTGCTTCCATCCATTTGGTGAAGTAGTCAATAGCAACGATGACGATGGCGAATGGCCAAGGGCTAGACACAACAGTAAGTTCTTGGGATGGCTGCCTCTGCACATTGGAGAAACGTTGGCACTTGTCACATTTGTACACGAATTCAGTGGCATCCCTTTTCAGGGTCGACCAATAATACCCTTATCGGAGTATCTTGTGTGCCAAGGCGGGACAGCCAGAATGATTTCCACAAATACCTTCATGCACTTCCCTCAGGATATAATTTGCTTCTTCTCCCTCCGTGTATCTGAGGAGGAGAGAGGAGAAGCCACGTTTATACAGAACATCATCATGTAGGACGAAGTGAGAAGCTCTCATTCGAAGCCTTCGTGCTTCAGTTTCATTCTCCGACAGAGTTTGTTCTCTCAGGTAGGCCAAGATAGGCAACATCCAGGGTGGAGTACTCTCTATCTACATCAGTTCTTCACTCCCTTTGATAGAGGGTTCTGCTAGATGCTCAATTAGTACTATTTTGAGTAGCTCTGAATCTTTACTACTGGCCAGTTTGATAGAGCATCCGCATGGGAATTCTCATGGCGTGACACCTGAATCAGCTCGAACCTTTTAAAGTTGGGAAGGGAATCCATGACCAGCTTTAGGTAGGCTGCCATATGCTTGTCTCTAGCCATAAAGTTCCCATTTACTTGGTTCACCACCAACTGTGAATCACTATTGATAATTAATCTCTTTACTTGCAACTCTCTAGCTAGCCGAAGCCCAGCTAAAAGAGCCTCAATTTCAGCCATGTTATTGGAGGCTTTGAATCAATCTTTATGGCACAATTAAGTTTTTGCTCTTCTGGGTTTTCCAGGACAATTTTAGTTCCGGAGCCAGTCTCTCTCGATGATCCATCAACAAAGAGGTTCCAGGTGGGAGGTTCTACGGGTTCCATGCTCACCTCAATTTCAGGAGTCTGGGCAAACTCTGCTATGAAATCGGTCAGGGCTTGACCCTTGATTGCTGCCCGGGGCGTGTATGCTATGTCAAATTCACTGAGCTCAATAACCCATTTCAGTAGCCTCTCTGAGACGTCTGGCTTCTATAAGACCTACCTTAGTGGAAAGTACGTCAAAACTTGAATGTTGTAGGCCTGGAAGTATGGCCACAACTTACGAGAAGCGGTAACCAAGGCAAGAGCCAATTTCTCCATGTCTGGGTAGCGAGCCTCGATAGGTAACAAGACTTTGCATACGTAGTAGATTGGCAATTGGTGCGTTCCCTCTTCTCGCACCAGCACTAAGCTGATTGAGTCATCAGCTACCGCCAAGTATAACAACAACGATTCTCCTTCCTTGGGCTTGCTGAGAAGGGGCGTCCGTCCCAAGTAGATATACAACTCCTGGAAAGCCGTATCACACTCCGGGGTCCATTGGAACTTATTGCCTTCCTTGAGGATTTTGAAGAAGGGTAAACACTTTTCGGTGGCCCTTAAGATGAAGCGATTGAGTGCGACTACTCTTCCAATCAGCCGTTGTACTTCCTTAGGCTTCTGTGGCGACCTCATTTCGATCAGAGCTTTAATTTTCTCTGGGTTTGCTTCAATTCCTCTTTGATTCACAACGTAGCCTAAGAATTTACCCGAGGCTACGCCAAATGTACTCTTAAAAGGCTTCAACCTCATATGGTACCTTCTCTATGTTTGAAAAGCCTCACCCAGGTGTTTGATATGCTCTTCAGCTCGGAGGCTCTTCACAAGCATATTATCAACATAAACTTCCTTTATTTTGTCGAGCTGATCGGCAAACATCTTGTTGACTAACCTCTGATATGTAGCCCCAGCATTTTTCAGGTCGAAGGGCATCACCTTGTAACAATAAAGACCTCTATCAGTAAGGAAATAGGTGTTGTCCTCGTCGCCTGGGAACATAGGAATTTGATTGTAGCCTGAACAGGCGTCCATAAAGCTGAGCAGTTCATGCCCAGTAGTTGAATCTACTAACTGGTCAATTTTGGGAAATGGAAAGCTATCTTTTAGGCAGGCCTGATTGAGGTTAGAGAAATCAATGCAGACCCTCCATTCGCCGTTGTACTTCTTCACCAAAACGGGATTTAAAATCCACTTTGGGTAGTTGGCTTCACGAATGAAACCATTGTTGATGAGTTTCTCTACTTCTTCTTTCAAGGCCTCATACCTTTTGGCATTCAACGCCCGTCTCTTCTGTCTGTGTGGAGTGCTTTTTGGATCGATCTGCAGGTGGTGGCAACTAGTTTTTGGATCTATTCCAACCATGTCTTCATGCCTCTACACAAAGATATCCGCATTCCTTTGAATGAAGTCTTTTAATACCTCCTTAACCTCTTCTTCCAGTTCTCTCCCGACCTGCAGTACATTGGATGTGTCCTACGGCTTTACTGGGAAGGTTTCCAGTTTCTCCATTGGAGCAGTTTGAGATTCTGATTCAATTACCCTGGGATCCAGCTCTTCCAGGGATATTTCAGGTCTGACTTCTGCCATAACGATGTCTAGCATCGGAGGTAGCCCTTCTTCATGGGCCTCTGACATTTCAGTATACAGTACCATGTTGACTCGCGGTTCAACCTTCCTTAATGAGTTGAGATAACATTCTCTGGATCCCATCTAATCACCCCAGACAGTGACAATTCTACGTTCTATAGGGAACTTCATGCAAAGGTGATGGATGAACGTTACTGCCCATAACCTTTTTAGGGCTGGTCTCCCCAAAACTCCATGATGGCAGATCAACGGTCGACGACCAGAAATTCCATGAAGTGGTGTGCCACCTAGGGCAGGGCCCCCCCATCTCAACAGCCAAAGTAATTTTACCTCTGGGAATAATGCTACCTCCGGTGAACCCGTAGAGGGACGAGGTCATTGGTGTTAGCTCATGATCTACTGCCATTTTGTCAAAAGTCATACCGAATAGGATGTTGATTGAACTGTCATTATCCACTAGCATGCGTTTCAACCCATTACTGGCCACCACGGCTCTGACTACAAAGGTGTCGCAATGCAGAAAGTGCACACCCGCCGCATCTTCCTAAGTGAATGTAATGGGCTCCATAGCCCTGCCACCTGTAGATTGGCTTACTATATAACTGGCCATTGGTGGACTTTTCGCCTCTCTGGTATAATTTCTTTGAGCATTTTTTGATTCACCTCCTACATGGGGTCCTCCAATAATAGTGTCAATCTCTTGGATGGGCTGCTATTTGTTAGAAGCAACTGGGTCCATCCTGGGACGTTGCCTGT
Source organism: Fraxinus floribunda (assembly GCA_903798395.1). Lineage (NCBI taxonomy): Eukaryota > Viridiplantae > Streptophyta > Magnoliopsida > Lamiales > Oleaceae > Fraxinus > Fraxinus floribunda. The sequence continues at coordinate 7,999 of CAIGRS010297804.1, forward strand.
TCCGGGGCCTCTCCCTATCTTCGTTTCTATTATTACGGGGTGAATATCGCCTCGTCCTGCCCCTTCTTGGAGAGTTCCTTTGTACGCTGCCCTGGTAATGGTTATCCCTTGTGTTATGAGGGTTGCTTGTGGGACGATTCGCACTCCTACATTCACTTGTGTCATGACCATAGTAGCGATGGAAAGCGCAATAAGGTCGTGGTTTTCCCGGGACCTATCTCTAGGCCTACCACCCCGTCCTCTATTTCTAGAGGTTGAGGGTCATCCAACGTTCCTAGTTGAGTTACCAGCGTTGGATCCACATTTTCATAAGCCAAAGTAGGCACTGCATTCAGTATGGCAGTGGCCAGCTCTTGTCCCCAAGTGGGAGCTACAACGTGCCCGGCTTGAGTCCATTCCTGGCTCACTATTTGAGAGGTAGGTCCCCTACCAATTTACCTCTGAAGCGGACGTAGCCCCTGGGTGGCTATGTTCCTGTGATCAATCATTTTCTCATTGACAATCTTAATCTTCATCATTTCTACCAACTCGTCATATGTGGAAGGATTCTTGCTTCGGACATCCCTCCAGAACAGGGTATTCATGTTCAATCCTCCTTTTAGAGTTGAGAGGGCTTCCTTGCCCGTGAGTTGTTTGCAATAAGTTATTTCGTCTGTGAAGTGAGCAAGGTAGCTCTTCAAGGTTTCCCCCGCAGCTTGCTTCATGTTTTGCAAACGTGTATTGGAGCTTCTCCCTCTTTTCTTGAAAGATATTGGTTTAGAAATGCCTTTTTTAGGTCTGGCCAGCTCCTTATGCTAAGTGGTGCCAATCTGCTATACCACACTTCAGCAACTCCGCCAAGAGTTAGATGGAAAGCCCCGCATTTTAGAGATGGCGAGGTGCCTCTAAGGCTCATTTGTGTTTTATACTTGTTGAGATGCTTCTCTGGGTCGCCCTTTCCTTCATATTTGAGAATCTTAAGAGAGATAAAGTTATGGGGTATTGGAAAGGTGCGAAGCTCCCTGGAGAAGGGACAGATTATCATCATCATCATCAAGTTCATATGATCTACATGGTTTGTCAGAATCATTCTCATTCGCTGCTAAGCGGGGTGGAAGCTGGGTAGCTTCACCTCTGTTTTACCAATCCACCATATTTCACCTTTCTCGCCTATTTCTAGGGGGCCTGAACTTGTCTTTGTACACGCTCCTGGTGGTGGGCCGTTTGGTGCACGGGCTAGTTCCTATTCTAAGGCGCCCGTCCGTTCCGATAAAAAACACTACCAGACCTCTGGGGCAGCTCTTCGTATTCCGGTGGGAAGTTGTCATCCTCGACAGGGGTACTGCCATCCGGAGCGACGGTGTAGTTGGAAGTGTCCATTCCTACTTCTTTTTCAATATGGACTTCCACATGAGGACTCAAATGGGTTCTCCTGCTAGATTCTGCCTCGGTTCGTCTATAGGCTGATTGTTGAGGATTTTGTTGGGTTTGGAAACCACCTTGGTTCTGTACTTACATGAGGAGTTCTTGCATGGCAGCATTTTGAGCTCCAATATTCCTCATGTTTGTAGTCATGCTATCCACTTCGACGGCTAGTTAGGCAGTCATGTTGCCTCTGCGATATCGTTGATGAGGCCGTTGATGCGTGACATTTCGGGAAATCTCTTCTTCAGAGATCCCTCTTGTTCTTCTCGGGTTCACCCCTTCGTCATTGGAACTCATGGTTCGATGTGAGGGGCCTCTCCTTAGTAGCAGAACTTGATGTTTAGCTGGTCCTTTTTTCAAGAACCGATCCCTTTTTCAAGGGAGAATATCAACCTGATATTCGAACAAGCTTTTTGGTAGGAAGACTCGTGGTTTAAGTTAGTTTCCCGCAGACAGCATCAATCCGTTGACCTCGAAAAATGGCTCCAACACGTGGCCAACAGAGTAAGTCTTCGAGTCAGCTCTTCCCTGTACACATAGCAAGCCGTTAGTCATCTGTGGCCTTTCCCGGAGGGGTTGGGAGTGGCCGCAAGCACTCCGATGGTCAAGTCAGTTTAGTGTCCAACCTGAAATGATTCATCGGCGATGAAAAACTCACTAGAAAGTGGTTGGTGCAAAGTGTAATGGTAAAATGCTAGTGTTGCGGGGTAATACTTGAGTTCGCAATTTAGTAGGAGAGAAAAAATGGATTCGAATCCTTCTTCTGGGACAAAGGTGGCTTGCGGATAAATCCGGTTCTTCTGTAGGGCATGTGCTCACTTCCTCCATAGTGTAATCACCTCGGCTTATGCAATCAGCTCGTCTCATGCACAATCACCTCGGCCACCACGTGGCGTGGTACAGACCACCTTTACTAACACTTGGCGGGTGAGGTGGCGGGTCTGACACAGCCCGTAACAATTTCTACCATGATTAAGAAGGTTCAACGCATTCCATTTTAATTCTCCTTTACCTAAAAATTCAAGCAAAAAATTACAAACCACAAAACTACTTAATAGTCAAAGCCTTATTACCATTTAAGATTCATAGTTTCGAAGACCTTTCCATTGATAAGGCATCGTTTTTTTCTCACACGATTCGAATTCTAGAAATAAAGAGTTCATTTATGCAATTCCCTGCATATTTGATCAACGGCAAAAATCAAATATCCCTTAGAGTCAGCAAATGATAAAAAATATCCTTCGCCCTTCCACCCACCCCTTCTCTCGAGAAATATAAACTCAGAGCCTTTCTGGCTAAGCTTAAAATTCTCACTTTTAAGCCCATGGGAGTATGGGAGCCCAGATCCTATATTTGAACTTACGCCATCTCCTCCTCCATCGCTGGCTAGAAACATATTCAGCACCAGTTTGGCCCATTATTCCGCATTATAATGTAAGGAATTGTAATTTTTTGAAAAATGTGTGATTGATAGGAAGAGAAAAAAAAAATGAATGATAACTTAATAGGGTCAAACGGGAGCTCATTATTATTCTATCTAATCGATTGTTCATTATATCCTTCTCAAATGTTCCCTCCTTGATAATCGGACAAACCACTTCAAACTGTACAATAGAGATCGAGATAACTGCATAAGTGTGACTCGAGATCTGTCAACGAGATTCAAACACCAAAAAA
>CAIGRS010297876.1:0-12048 GCA_903798395.1 Fraxinus floribunda
TGAACTATTTGAATTTTAAATTAATGTAAGGATTAAATTAAGTGAATTCGAAAAGTCTTCAATAAGAGCGTCAATTGGACACAACTCTTCAAATGCAAATGGTGCATATAAAAAAATTGTTTTGAATTGGTATGACCTTTTGAGAGGATGCAATCTACACCATTTGATATGAAATTGTGTGATCTAACAGTTGAAATTAAGTTTGCCAAAAGATGCAACTATTCGAAAAGACACGTGAATATCGATAAATAGAAGCATCCTAATTCCATTTTATTCACTCCATTTTTTTCATTTTCTAAATTCTGTCAAAATAATTTTTATGTTATGTTGGATTTTATGTTCGATACTTACTATTTGATACCTTCTATTTTAGAAGAGTACACTCAAACGTTAGTTCGCTCAACAAAATTAATATTGTGATATATTAATTTTGGAAGAAGCGTTGTATCTTGAGAGACAGACGTTCATTTGATTCTATTAGCACCCGTGCAAGACAAAAAATTCATCTTAAGAAGATTTGCATTCCTATACCTCGCTTCATTTCATCTTCTTCGAATTTTTGCATTTTTAACATTTGAATAAGTCGTGATTTGTTCAATATATGTACGTACCATAATTTCGGTAAGTTGTTACTCTATTATATCTGCAGTTCATATTTTTTATTAGCGAAATATAAATTATGTATCAATTTATTCAACAATATTTTGTTTAACTAAATATAATTCATGCACGAATTTATCTAACATGAACATAGATTTGAGACCTTCACTGTGATAAAAAATGATGCAGTTAGAAAAAGTGTGGTGTTAATATAATTATCCATTTTAAAGTCCAAAAACTCATTTTTCTAAAAATATAGGTGTTGAATGCAATCAAATAAATAGTTCTCTAAAGTTTTTTGACGTATTAGACAAGTTCAAATTTTGAGATTCCTTAAAGAATCTCAATGTTCAACTTATACGACAAGCTAAAATTAATCATTTATATTTATAATCTTATGCTTACTGTTTTAATAAAATGTCAAATAGATCTCAATTAAATTTTACTTATCAACATATCCCCCAAATTTTTTTTAAAAAAAATCACTCCCTAACCCTAAGAGCATTTTCAATAAGATTGTCGATTTTATAAAAAATTGTACTACACAAGCAAAAAATAGGCGGTGTTTAAAAAAAAAAAAAAAACATTTTTAATGCAATTTGGCATGGACTCCACGAGACTGACTTGATAGGAAAATAAATAATGTATAGAGTTCCATGTAGATTTAGAAACTCTATAGTGACTAAACAAAATTTATTGAATTACTATGTTGGCATCTTTAAGGAGACATCTAAGTAATGTAAATATGGCTTATTTGTGAAAAATGATTATGATAAATTTAAGCCCTCTTTCAAGTCCAAAGAGTTTATTGAAGTTGAGCAATCCAGTATGTTCTAATAGATTATGAAATAACGAGATTCGACCCAATTATCACCTAGAGGGGATGAATACGTATAATGCACGTAATTAAAAATTAACAACCAATAATTGTAATAAGTCACAAATTATTGTACCTAGTCAAATTGAAATATGAATCTAAACCCTAGATTTCAATCAAACAACAACATCAAAACTGGAACGTAAATAACACCAAGAATTGTTTACGAAAAAATAAAACCCCTTGAAGAAATCTTCAATAGTAAATACCTTCGGACAAGCATATTAGTAAATAATCCACTATAAAAGAATAAACTTGCAGATTGGTCCACATACAACTAAACATTACTAGACTCTGAACCTCAACCTATAATCACCGCAAAACTCTTCGATTGTGCGCTCCCGCACCAGCTTCAGAACCTCTGAATTCTTTTCTCCTCGCGGATCACCATAAAGAAATTCATTATTTACAAATTGGAACTCCATTTACCTCTTTGGATTTTCAGAACCCTAACAAATGATTGGAACAGGTTTATTTGGTGTTTTGATATTTTTATTTTGTGATTGAGGCAAGAGATCCTTGAATTGTATTATTGATCGTCAATAATATATTCTCTTGAATGAAAAGAGGCTCAACACACAATTGGGACGAATTATGGTTTGAATATTTATAATATGGAGGGTTTGAAGTTGCTTGGAATTGTAAAATATAAGAAAATCGCAAACTAGGGTTTCGCCATATAACTCAATTGCTCGAGCAACTATGTGGCGGTAGCGAGCATTGGACACTGCAAAAATTGCTCGAGCGGTCCACATGCCGCCTCATTCTTGATTTTGTTCAACTCACTTTGATTTGTTCCAAAGATACTTCCAACCTCCGATGACTTAACCTTAATTACAACTCGATGAAGTAACGTTTTAGACACATATTTTGCTAATACATTTTGGAACTAACAGATTATAACATGAATTCAATATAGGTGTGTCAATAGCACATGAATAATATTCAAGATGAAGATGAAGATATCAAAATTTTCATTGGCATGGTATAGAAACCATTAGGTCTTGCTGCAGTTCCGTTCTCTATATAAAACCCTGTTGGTTTTTTTTGACCCAAATTAGGTTGAATTTTTTGAGAAAATACTTGTTCCTTCTTTGCAGGTGTTTTTATTAAAGAAATATTGGGAAAAAATTATTTCCTTAATTTCATGTAATTTTTTTATTTTGTTTCCATCTTTGTCGTATTTCTAGAGTTTGCATCATCCTTATAAATACTAGACTATTTTCACAAGTTTTATATTTATTTATTTTTTCAATATTAGTCAATTGAATAAAATACTTTGTTTCTCTGCCAACTAATTATTTTACCTTTTATCTTATTATTTGTTTGCGATCATATATTTAATATCGTTCATATATATTATCACGATCCGTTTTATTTCCTTACAAGTGGTATCAAAGTTATTGGTTGTGATTTGTTCGAGTTTTTATTATTGACAATAGTTTTGAAATATGATATTCCGCTCTTGGATTGTAATACAAGATTCTCATTATGGCAAGTGAAGATGCAAGTTGAACTTGCGTAGATGGATTTTGATGATACGTTGTTGGATTTGAGAAAATACACATAACTCGGACGATGAAGGAAAAACAATGGAAAGATCGGAAGGCATTTTCACAGATCCATTTCCATCTCTCTTAAAAATAATCTTCAGGACATTTTGAAGGAGAAAACGCAGCTACGCTATGGTTGAAGTTGAAGCAATTGTGCATGACTAAAAGTCTAACAAGAAAAATACATATGAAGCGGAGGTTGTATTATCATCGCATGGCTAAAGGCGAATCTTTTAAAAATCATCTAGCCGTGTTCAAGGAGATCATCACTGATTTGGAGACTTTAGAGATAAAGTATGATGAAAAAGATTTGACCTTAATCTTTTTGTGTTCGCTTTGCTTCGTTTAGAGACACGATCTTGTATAGTTGTGATACTCACCATTGAAGATGCATATGATGTCTTGTTTTCAAAAGAGAAGTTGAAGCGTTTGGTTGGATTTGAGGTCAGAGATGGAGTAGACCTTGTTGTTCATAGTGATCGGGGGAAGAGGTAAGTCGAGGTCGAATTTCGGTAATCTGGTTTGTTATTATTACAAGAAGAAAGGACGCATTAAGAGGGATTGCGAAAAATTGCTGAACAAAGATAATTTAACTGTAAATCATAGAAAGCAATCAAGTATTTCAAACGAGACCAACATAGTCGAAAACTATTTGAGTGATGGAGATATTTTGATGATTTCTGACTTGGAAACTAAACCTAACGAGTAGAGGATTTTGGATACAGCTTGTGCATTCCATATGTATCCCAATCAGGATTTATTTGAAACATATGAAACGGTGACAGAAGGTGTTGTTGTCATGGGTAACAACGAACCTTGTCGGGTAGCTGGTATTGGTAGAGTCAGATTGAAACTAGTGGATGAAACATGTAGAACACTTGATCACGTTCGATATATTCTAGATTTGAAGAAGAATCTCATTTCATTGAAAACTCTTAATTCAAAAGAGTACACATTCTCTGGAGGAGGTAGAGTTTTAAGGGATCGAAAGGGTGTTCGTGTTATATTGCAGGGGCAGAAAAGGTTCCAGTTATACATCTTGTAAGGTCGGGCAGAATTCGTGAAGGAAAGTCAGTACAAATTTAGTACCATGGTGGAGATTCAATTTGGTTACATTTGGGATTTTGTTCGGGGCCCCAAACAAGCCTTTCTCTTCCTTGACTTGCAACAACTCCCGCTAAAGCAGTTGCAGGATACTCCGCCAATAGCTCATCATGTGTCGTAGGACTGCCTTTTCACATAACCTCCAGCCACACTTTTTATATGCAAAACTTAGCATAGAGGTGGAGTCTCTGTTGGCTGATGCGCAAAGTCTACTCCATTACAAGTCTTTCGTCTCTCTCGGGGAGTCATTAGAATGGGTTGATAACAACTTATCTTCAAGAATACTACTCAATCGAGTTTGGAGGATATGAGTAATTCCATTTTGCCAATTAATTCTTTGTCTTTTATCTTGTTTGTTTACGATCATATATTTCATATCGTATCATATATATTACCTCGATTAGTTTTATTTCCCAACAAACCCCACCCTGCTCATTTCCACTAGGTTGGGATTACTATTTAATATTACATTCTTTTCACATATAGTTCCATATTCATGGACAATTCTCAGTTTCATATTTTTTTCTTCTTTTTGACATAGAACGCAATTGAATAAGAAAGAGGAAGAAAAAGAAGAAGAGGGAGAAAATTTAGAGGAAACAATACCAGTTTATTCAATATCAAAATTAATTATTACAATGCATAAGCCCCATTTGCATAATGTTTAAACTAGTCTTATTTAGGAAAATACTAGAAAATCTATTAAAATCAAATCATAATTATGTTTTCTAAAATAACCATCCAAGTTGGAAATTAGAAACTAATAAAATACTGGAAATATTAAACATGACTCTAAGGAGCTATCTAATTTGAAAAGTAAATTAAATATAAACTTCATTAAAATTCTCATCATTCTTCTCAACCAAGAGAACTCGACTCCGATATGATATACTGAAACTTCATTCTCTAAATAGATCGATCTTTTGTCCTTATCAAGTATCGATACTGACTCTTGGCAGCAACATACAACACGACTCAAATGAAAAAGGATGATATTTTATTTTATTTTTTGATTAAATACCGATGCAAATTCCAAAAAGTAACATAAGGTGCAAATCATCTACAAAAATATCAATTGACTTTACACAAGGAGCACAAGAGACTAGCACTCCCGACTAGTTTGCAAAAACAAATTATTCCAACAATGGCGGTACGAATGAGTTCCAATAAGAAATTAATTCAGCTATATTGAAAAACATAACCTTCATTTAAGTATGATGGCCAATCAAATAAATAATTTTTATGTGAGTGATCTAAAAAAAATTTCATAACATTTTTATAAAATCATATCTAAGAAATACGTAACAAAGATAGATACCACCTTTTGAAGTAACCAAGCCTGCATTGAACATCTGAAGAAAAATAATAAATTTCACGATGCAAAATACCTTTCTCCTTTAAACTCTACATTAAAATTAGAAAAATTGGCAGCAAAGCTTGGAGCTAAAACAACTGACAATAATAAGTTATAACAATCGAAGATCAATAGAAAAAGTATCCAAGTAAAAAATTACCTAGGATAACAACATGGCAACCCCGTGAAGTATTATTTACTTCATGAAGCACCTATCAGTAATTTAGAATATTTCACTTGGACAAGGAACAACAGCTATCCGTATAGTATCATGTGCATGCCTTATTAGCTCATCCGAAACCAATACCATTATTAATGGAGAACTGTGAGCATAGAAACAATAAGGTCCTATTCTCTTTGTCGTTTTCAAGCCGTTTTCTGTTTTTAATTTTCCAAAACAACGAAAACGCGTTCTCTACCTTATTTTCGAAAACGAGTTTTTGCAAACGATAAAAATATTTGTACACGAAATAGAAAACAAGGAAAACAACGTTTTCTGTTTTCAAACAAAAACACGGCAAAAAAACGAAAACACGGGAAATGACCATTTTCTAACTCCTCCACTGCCCAAATCTCAATTTCTTCCCTCTTCTTCCAATCCATCCCTTCTCTTCCTTACCTCTGAACGCCGGTTCTCTCGACGCCCAGAAAGGAGATGAGTCAGTACAGGAGCCGGCGTGGGGAGGCGACTATTTCGCGACCCATTCTTCCCAATTTCAGATCGGCAAAAATCCCCATTTAAATCCATATAAAAAAATCTCGATTCGGATAACAATTGGTTCGAATCGTGAGTGACAATGGGGGATTTCACTTTAATGTGGGCAATTGTTGCAATAATCGTGTGTGTGCTGGTGTTTATATTCAATTTGTACCTCCTTGTAAACTACCAGCATCCAGATGATGCTAATTAGGCGTATTTCTTTGTGTTTTTCGTCATTCCATTTGCAATGTTCTACTTTTCAGCTGTTTTTTTTATTATTATTAAGAAATGCCATTTTTATTCATACATGTTGAAATAATTGTGTTTGGTTTATTTATATAATTCGTGGGTTTCGCAGAAGTGTTTGGAATAGGATGAAAAGTGCATTGTTGTGGCCTTGTGGGTGATAACGACAGCTGCTGTTTGTGCTTTGGTTCTAGGGATTTTGTATGGTTAGTTTCTCATTGATTTCTCTGTTATTTTTTATGTTGGTTATTTTGTGGGTTTGAAGATAATCTTTTTGCAAGTAACTTTGATTGAACTTTAATGAATAATTGGCTAAATCTTAAACGGGCTGCATAATGTAAAAGGTCACCTTCAAACTCAATTTCACTCCAATTCCATTTGGGAAGCTCAATATCTGTGATTTTAGTAGTTGAAAGTGTTTATGATTTTTTACTGAGCCCATCGATTAAAGTTGTTGGCTGTAATAAACCTGTATGTAGGCCTATCCTCATCCACTGAACCCTTTCCATCTACTTGGGGCCTTCACCAATGGTCAACAATGTGTTGGAAATGGGGCACGGCAGGTTAGGTGATATTTTATTCTTCTCTTGCTCATTGATTTTGATTTACCATTCTTACATATTTTCCCGTTTCCCCAGTGCTCTGCATATTCTGCAAGTGCTTCATCCGAGACAACATGGACTATGCGAATTACCTTCCCAGAATATGTTGTTGCTCTAGCTACAATTGTTGGATCTATGCTTTTCACTGTAAGTCCCTCTATTGCAATTTGTAACAATAGAATCTTCACAATAATGATGTGAAATATGTGTTCCATGGTTTATCTTGCTCTTATTTGCAAAAGAGTTCATATTCGATATTTGTCTCTCTTGATTTCATACATTTTGATAAATATTTATCTGCCATTTCATATTTGTCTAGCATATGTGATTGGAGTTGTTAATCTACTGCTTCTTTCTGTTTGTTAAATTACCAAAGAGTTGATTCTCTAGTTGTAATGTAAATGCTACATTTAGTAAGTTCATCTAGTAGATTTAAAGTAACTTGATAGTGATCGTTGGTGTTGGCTTTTGCAACTTGTTAGAATGTGCAGTCTTCATTTTTTAAGGAGTTCAACTTATTATCTCGTATTTCTTTGTGAGGTTTAAATCTTGAAGTTGTTGGCCTGAAGCATTATTTAAATTGCACTAGTTAACTTGATTTTCTGGCTTCCTTTTTTTGATTTTTGCTTTATTTTGCACATTAATTGTCCTTCTCAAACATAAACAAGTATCAAATATTTATAGCATTACACTGGGTACAGTTGGACTCTTTTGGGATCAAAGTAAAATTGAAAAAGGCAAATATGACAAATTTTTGGCTTCAAAGGAAAAATGGGAACATGAATCACATATGACAGGAAAAAACTAGCGAAGAGAGTGATCATGTGATAGTTTTGTACCTCTGATGACCTTAGGTATTGTTAGGCAATTCCAATGTTCTTTGAATTCCATCAATTTTTTTTTCCTTTTTTTAATCGTATTTGAAGAAAACCCACTGACATATGCATAATTTCTAAAAAAATTAATTATTACTTTAACCACGTTTTAAATTCTATAATCACAGTGAATTTCTTGGATGATGTATCGAGAATTTTAATTATTCATTTAATGCATCCCTATCTTGTTGTGGCCTACTTTTTGGAAAATGATATGTTGTCTTATCTGTGTCATATGATCATATCTTATCCATGTCCATAGCTCTCATTTTTTTTTTCTGGATTTGTACACATTATTTTTAAGGCTTATCAATTGTATAAAATATGTTAAGTCGTATCAATTGTATAAAATATGGTAACATCTTAAGTAACCTTTTTGTCTATTATGATGCATAACAACCTTTTGTTCATTTAGCATACTGTTGATATTGATCTCTTCTTGTGGGAATCTTTTTGAGGATGCACTCCTTCGATACTAATTTTGATTTGATCTTAGTAGATTCAATGTGCACTAAAAGTAGTCAATTGCTTATTTGATTACCAGGAAACATTTTCTATTACAGTTTATTAACTGTCTGTATCCTACTTATGGTTTATGAAAAATTCCATACAATTATGGGTGTGCATGATCGTTGCCAAGGTGATCAATATTTGCCTAAATGAAGTTCTGACTTTTGTTTAGGGTTCATATAAAACTCAGAATTGTTGTGTCCTTTATATCTTCGTTTTAGCTATGGTTTGTCAATCCTAATAAATCCCTTGGGCCCAGAGCATTAGCTTGGGGTTGGCATGCCACCCCTTTTGAAGCTTTCGCGAGACTAGGGAAGGAGAAGCTCTCAACACACACACACACAAAAACAGAGCAAAAATAAACAAAGGATCAAGCACACTGGGCTGCCTTTCCCCTTTCTGATATTTGTTTCATTCTTGTTGCTGGTTAATTTTGAGTAGATTAATTCGCGTTGATGTGAAAAAGAAAAAAAAAACTGATGGTTTAACTGCATAATTGCAGGAAAATAATCGAAGTGAAATTGATAGGTTAGACAGGGAAAGGCAAGCTGACTTTGTTGACATGCTGAAAGGATTTGTTACTAATCAGGTACTTTTCCTTCCAAAGCATAAATAATCAATAAAATTATACATGCTTTTGCAACAGAAAAATAAAAATAAAATAAAACTATTAAAGTTCACAGCAATTAAGTCAGCAACTTAGATCGTGAATGTTACAGTATGTTAACCATGGAGATGTTTCAATATAATCTGTTAGATATCTCTAGCTTTTCCTTCTGACGATTTTAACTTTTAAGGCCAATAAACCTGTTAATGACTGCACTTTTTTTTTTTTCTGGAAGATCCTATTCCAAGAATAGAATAGATTTTGACCTCTTTCCTTTTTAAGGCACCCATTAAAATCCCACATCGAAAATGCGGAGAAAAGGTTTACACTTCATAAAGTGTTTCGCGCGAACGTTGGTTGCCGGGTGCAGCAACGCGCGCCTGTAACCCAAGTGGGGGCATCAAGGCGACTGAAGGTTGACTTGTGGAGCACCGCCTCCACCGTGGAGCTTCAGGGCAGTGGGTTCACTCTTCAAACAACTCCTTTAAGATGGCCATTGGATGGTTCTCTGCAGCGATTAAGAATGCCCCACAGGTGCCCTACTTGTTGGAGCATAAACAACATGCCTGAGGCCCTAGGGGCATATACTCAGGTGTGTTAGGTTTCCACGGTTTGTGAGCTAGCTTGGCAGAGCAGCAGCTGCTATTGGAGCTATTGAAGACTGAACCTATAATCTGTTGTGGCGGCGGTGCCTCCCTTCAACCGAACTTCGACCTTTTGGGGAAAATATCCAAAGTTGATATCCTCATGGAGATATCCATGAGGATGCCCGTCTAATACTACCCATTGCCTGTATATTTTACTGGCCTTGTATTGTTCAGATTTAGGTATCTGATGAATGCTTGTCTTATCCTCACGGAGATATCCATGAGGATGCCCATCTAATACTACCCATTGCCTGTATATTTTACTGGCCTTGTATTGTTCAGATTTAGGTATCTGATGAATGCTTGTCTTATACTACCCATTACATAATTTATTTTTTTGGACAGCCATTGCATAATTACTTGTTATACAACCATATCTTTGAATGCACTTGGTACAATATCTTTGAAATTAAGAATCTTCATTCGATGTATATGTTACAAGGGAAAGTCCCCTTGTACATAATGGGTGGGGGGTACCGAATGGTGTACCCCCCTCACAATGTGTGCGGGTCCGTGTGTGTTTTAAAATGGCAGCTCGTGGTCCCCCATCTCTTAATGTAAGTGAGGTGTAAAAAATTAGGTACATGTAGTATAATCCTATCTGATTCATTTCTTTTGTCATGACTCGCGACCCTTGCAGGTGGCATATACTGAGAAAATTGGTCGTGAATGGGCTAAGGTTGCGGAAGAAACCAGTAGATATGCAAAAGAGAGCACGTAGAAACAGTTGTTTTACTGTTTATTGGGATCTTTATGTCTTTTTCTTCCACTTTCGGATTTAATTCACGTTGTTGAAAAGATTATTCATTCATCAAAGTGGGATAGAGTAGAAGGATAAATGTAAAGATGGTTTTTCTTAACTTGGTTGACTAGGCCCGTTGACTAGGCCCTTGTTCGTGTTTTGTAACTGGTGTGGGCCTCAAAATGTGTTAAATTTTAACGTCGCAAGAGCTAGTTAACCAAGACATCGAAATTATTCACCAACAATAATAACACGAATTATTTAATTGATTAAATTATTATTTTTTTCTATAATACTTTCAACATTGCACTGAGATACCAAGAATACTTGGAAATTACATGGTTAATATAGTTGCAATGTAAACGTCACTATTTCAGTGTCAAACGGTTTAAAAATAAAAAATAAAAAATCATATTCTGTGCAACAACTCCCTTTAGAAATTTCAAATTCCCCAAAAAGCCCCCCCGTAAGAACATGATTACTTCACAAATCCCAACTGATGTGCCAATCGATGAATCAAACTTTGGAGACGACGGTGGGTGCGGTGGCGCCACCATTAAGGACGACAGAGAACAATCCAGAATTAGCCAAAACTGTATCATCGAGAAACAAGTCCTCCGGATCCCTAAACACCCCATGAATACAGACAGACCCCAAACCAATTAAAGTTGACGACATCAACAATGATCCGACGTTTGTGAAAAAGATTACGGAGAATGTGAATGCGATAAGGATCCATAAGGCTTCCCGATGGGAGATGGTGCGGTTGAAGATGACGAGCGGTTGATCCGCGGGGCGGAGGATGTAGAGGAAGAGCCACGCGGAGATTAGGGAGAGTAGGGTGATGAGAGAGAGCGGGTGAGAGAGGAGGGAAAGCGCGAGTACGACGGCGAGTATGGTGGCGTAGTTGGCGCAGAAGTATGAGAGGTTCTTGCGGACACGAACCGTGGCGTCGGATAGGGAGGAAGGGCGGGAGAAGGTGGAGAGGTCGAAGAGTTCGAACCACGGGCGGCGGCGGGAGACGGCGCTTCGCAGAGTATCGGAAATGGTTGTGATATACGCGCCGACAGCGGCGGAGGGAGGAGGGGTAGACATTGTCGGGATTTCGAGAAATTTTAGGGGTGTTTTGGGGAAGGAGAATATGACTTTAGGATTGTTTTGTGGGGCAGCGTTCTGTTCTTTTGACTTTCTTTATATATTGGAAACTAGGAATTTTACAGTAACTTTGAAAAAGTCTAGCCGTTGATGGTGGCCGAATAACGGTGAAGATTGATTTGGGATTTGTGAATTTATTTATCGGAGTGCGAAATACGGAATGTGGCTGAACAGGAATTTTTAAAATTGTTTTTTTTTTTCTTAAAAAACAAATTAATGGATTTTTGCAAATGAGAGAATTAATTAATTAATTAATTTTATTTTTTTTTGAAAAAAAATGTGTAGTACCTAAACTTTTCCTTTTGTAAAAGATATTGCATTGAAAAGAGAAAAAAAACAAAATTAAAATTTGAAACCCCATAACCAGAAGAGCTTTATCCGCGGGTGTCTCGTAGAATCCCATGATTCAGCCTTTTTTCCCTGTTCAAACTTTTATAAAAGTGAGCTTCACCCAGGCAATATGTAATTGAGCCAAT
>CAIGRS010297913.1:0-11011 GCA_903798395.1 Fraxinus floribunda
CTTGATAAGAGAGAAGTTCAGCATAATATTTACTCCATAAATTGGTTCTTTTACTCTAATTTTAGGGTAGACATTGGATATATGAACTTGTTTTTTGGTTTATTTGTTTCTGTTTGTGCCGTTATAATAATGTTAGGATTGTATGTTTGGGTTTGAAAATGAGTTTGGAACATATTATTACAGTGAAATTTCTGTTATAAAATAATTTGGGATAGTTTCTAATTAAGGATTTTTTTTGGGGGAATTTCTTCCCATTTGAAATTTATTTATAATTAATTTTATTTGCATTGCAGTGATTTGTTTGTTTCGTTTTTCTTATTATTCGTTATGGGGAAATTTTTAGTTAGAATAAGTTATTTGATGTTACGGGGTTTGATGATCTAGTTATAGTTTTATTTTATCTGTTATTTATTTAGATTTTTAAAGTTGTTTGCATTGCTTTGTAGATGGCTAACAACCTTAAACAATATTTGATTCTGCCGGAGGACAAGTGGAGACCAATTACGCTCAAGCAGAACTCCAGGATTTCCACACTTAGCGACATCGAGAATGCCTTCGCAAGACATCCGGATGGTTTTGCGCTGCGTGAAGTGTTCTTGCGTTCTTGCATGGGGCACTTTCTACTGATGTACCATGAAATGAATTTTAGTTCAGTGATCGTGAACTTGTTATTGCAAAGGCACATTGAGAGACCAAATGATCGTCGCGATGAGATGCATTTCCTCTTGGGAATGTTTGATGTCCGTCTCTCAAGGGAAGAGTTTTGCCTCATCACGGGCTTGAAGTTTGGACGAGCTAAGATACCAGCTGGGTATGACAAGACACACGAGGGTGGGTTGATTCATAGGCATTTTCCTGACCATGAACAGATTCGGGTTTCAGACCTTACCCATCGTCTAAGTGATGGTGAGTTTGATGATGGCATGGACATTGTGAAGTTGTCTATGCTCGTAATGAAGCATAATTTTCTATGGGGGACTGACGCAAGGACGGTAGTGCCGACATGGGAAATAAACTTCGTAGATAGAAATATGGATGGGTTCAACGCATTTCCTTGGGGGGCACGCCTCTTTAGGCATTGTTTGCATAGGTGGAAGAGTGCGTTGCCTGAGAGGACAACCAAGCACATCCATTTAGGCGGCTTCTCTTATGCATTATTGGTAAAAATAACAAGTGTTTTCCAATATACGAGTGTTAATAATTTAGTTTAGTTTAGTTTATTTAATGTTAACACATTTAATTTGGTTTGTAGGTTTTTGCCTTTGAGGTTGCACCAGATATTGCGTTGCTCGCTAGACGGAGGCCTGAAACTGATCATTTGCCTCGCATATGCCATTGGGAGTTTACGCATTCCCTTAATTACCCAAAAACGGCGGATGCAAAGGAACCGAAACTGTTTCTAGCCCAGGTGAGTAGCATTGTATAGTTAAAATATTTGAATTTTGGTGATTTTGCGAATGCTTTTAGTTTTAATGTCTTTGTTGGTTTATGTTCAGATGGCTGCCTTTCCTCAACTACAGGCAACAGAGAATGAGCGGCAAAGAGGCTACTACGCAGACTTACACCAACTCAGGCAAGCGGAATTGGCACCGCCCTCCAAGCGTCGTAAGAAAAAAGAAGATGCAAGGCACCACGCTGTTGCTGAGGGCCAGGTCCAGGAGGGTGACGAGGGCCTGGATGACGAGGGACTGAATAACGAGGGCTGGGACGTTCAGGACGACGTCCCTGAGCTGGCCGATGTGCCACATGAGCAGGATGCACGCCCAGATGATCCAGCGGTACAACAGGAGGTTGCGGTATCCGAATATGGGGATGTCCCCTCGCATATTCCTGCAGTCGTTGACCAAACAGATGTGATTGATACGGTGTGCCCTCCAGAAGGCAACCAGGAGGTACCGGTGCCTGTGGTACGTGCAGATGAGGCCAGCCCAGTGCATATCCCTCCTCTGCAGAGGCCTCCTTTGCATACGGAACATATTATCGAGTTGCGTGAGCAGGTTACCGCCATCGTCCAACAGTTCGATTTGTATAGGGCAGAGAGTGAGTTAAAACACGGCGAGATACTGCAGCAGTTGGCAGAGTCAGAACGGCTACACAACAATACTCTGCGGCGCTTGGAGGAGGTAGAGCGGCGCTTAGACGAGTCTGAGCGTCGTCGAGTGGTTGATCACACTGACATCATGCGTGCACTCGCGTTATTGCCCACTATTGTCGCCACATCTCCAGAATTGGGTCGACCACAGACATCACCTACTATTGCTCGTAGTGATCGGGTACACAAGTTTCGTATCTCATTGTTTATTTTTTTAAATGATTACTAGATCAACATGTGTTCAATAAAGATTTCGGTTTTGCAGACCACGGGATCGGGCCCCGTAGATATTGTACCGATCGATGTTCCTGCAGCCAATGATCCGATTCCTCTGCCCGAAGGGAGCAAACGCAAAATCCAAGAACCATTTACTCCCTTTATACCGAAGAAGAGTAAAGGGTAGCATGTTCTAAACCGAAAACTGTTTTCTACTTTTGAAACTATTTCGAATAATGTGTCCTATTTTTGAAATGTATGTTTCGAATATTAGTTTGCAGCATATGAGTAGGGAGTTAACCAGAAAAGATAAGAGGCTTCTTATTCTTGATGTGGATGGGATTCTTGTGGATGTCATTTATATAGCAAATGGGCGAGACCTTGAGAAAGAGCCAGATTTAAGATTTTCGAACAATGCGGGTAAAAGCACATGCTTTAGATACTTGTTTCTAATTATCATTTTTGAATTTGGTCTTCTCATATATGAAGTTAACTTGATTTTATATGACATTTACAGTGTTTAAAAGACCACATTGCGATGACTTTATCAATTTCATTTTGGACAGATTCGCTGTAGGAGTTTGGTCTTCTAGAAAATTGTAATATTCAATATTTGACTAATTATACTTTTTTGTTAATTCACTTTTTTCCTCTATTTCTTTCTGAGCATTCGTTTCTGAATCAATTACACATTTTCTTTACCTGATTTATTCAAATCTTGCAGACATATTTTGCTGCCAATTGTCCAGAGTCTTTTCCCAGATCTTAATCAATTGGTTTTTTGTTGGGTAAGCATTTCTTAACCCTTTTGGGCCACTTAGCTAGGATGTTGAAAATTCTATTGTTTATATTATATATGATGTCATCATAATATGGTTTCTATAATATACAAGGTGTATCTTTAATTAGTTCTATTATACTCAGGCTCAAGAACATTGTACTAAAACCAGATTTAATGCACTTGGGAATGACAAGAAGCCCCTCTTTATTAAAGAGCTAACAAAAGTGTGGAAATTCGTCGAAGTGGGAAAGTACAATGAAACCAACACCTTGCTTTTGGATGATTCCCCATACAAGGCAGTGAAAAATCCCGTAAGTTTTGATCTTCATACCCGGTTTTCTTCCATTTGGGGATTATGACTTGTTCTATACTCTATTCTTATAGTCTCAATATCTCTTCTAATCTTCATTGCTACCAATATTTCATTGTTTAGGAAAATACATCAATATTTCCTCCCGCATATACGTACAAGGATACTAATGATTCAGCTTTAGGTAAGCTATGCTCTAAACTAAAGTAACATGTTGTGAAGACCTATGGTTTCCACATTTATTTATTATTGCACTCATCTAATCTCAAATACGGCTAAATAACAGGCCCTACTGGCAATTTGAGAAAATATTTGAATTGTTTGGCCGAAGCTGAAAATATGCAAGAGTTCTTGAGAACTAACCCAATTGGTAAAGAAATGAACTCCGACAAAAATTGGAAGTTCTTGAGAAACAATTTATAAGGACGGGGAGGATCTTGAGCGTGAGGACGAGAAGAATGATGACGAACTTATTAATGTTATACAATAAGAATTAGTTATTCAAACTGCAAGCCAGGTTTGTGATTATTAGTGTAGTTATACTGCCATGTTTTATTAGTTTGATATACTCTTGCAGTTTGTCCAGGTGTGATGTTATTTCAGGTATGTAGTTGAAAGATGGATAGTGATCTGTGGGCAAATATTCTTGACCCCTGAAAATGAATTCGGAAGACAGCTCATTGATCAAGTTGTATCTACTGCTTTGCCTGAAAGCAAGATCCCGGAACAAGTATTTGTAGCTGTTAAAGCCTTCATGACTGCTGACCTTCCTCATGAACTAATTGAATTGCTTGAAAAGATTGTCATCCAAAACTCTGCATTCAGTGGAAACTTTAACCTGTAAAACTTACTTATCTCGACAGTCATCAAGGCAGATCCATCCAGAGTTATGGATTAAATAAGTAGACTTGATAACTTTGATGTCCTTGCTGTTGGGGTAGTGGCTGTGGAAGCTTAATTGTATGAAGAGGCTTTTGCTATTTTTAAGATGTTCAATTTGAATGTCCAGGCCGTCAATGTGTTACTGGATAATTTTCGAGATATTAACTGGGCTGTTGAGTTTGCATTCTGTGTTGAAGAAGGTGCAGTTTGGAGTCAGCTTGCTAAACCTCAACTCGGGGAAGGACTAGTGAGCTATGTGATAGAGTCATTTATTCGTGGTAATGATGCCACCCAATTCTTGGAAGTTATCCATGCTGTGGAAGATGCAAATGTTTATCACGACTTGGTGAAGTATCTTCTGATGATAGGCAGAGAGCAAAGGAGCCCAAGGTGGAAAGTGAGCTCGTTTATGCATATGCTAAGATTGATAGGATGGGTGAGATTGAAGAGTTTATTCTCATGCCAAATGTCAATCTCCCTAATGTTGGTGATCACTTGTATGATGAAGCTCTATACGAGGCAGCTAAGTTTTTTTTTTTTGCTTTTATCTCTAACTGGGCCAAATTGGCATGCACTCTTTTCAAGTTGAAGCAATTTCAAGGGGCTGTTGATGCAGTACGTAAAGCTAATAACCCTTAGACATGGAAAGAAGTCTATTTTGATGCTGAAGAGTTCCGCTTGGCTCAGGTATGTGGGCTTAATATCATTGTACAGGTATATTACCAGACTATTAGTTGGTATTTTAGGACTCTTTCTTTCAAAATCAATATCTTAGTCAATTTGTTTGTTAGCTTTAGCTGCAAAGGGAGTGGACTTCTGGTCTATATTTGCTTATTTTTGCATGACCATTTTATTACGTTAGATAGTTCATAATTCACTTAGTATACTAACCATGTAAATGTAAATCCTTTAGGTCGATCTGCGAGAAGTCGGTGAATACTGTAGAACAGAGGATGCTTTAATGAGCTTATTTCTCTTATGGAGAGTGGTTTGGGATTGGAAGGCACACATATGGGCATCTTTACAGTGCTTGGTGTCTTGTATGCTAGATACCGTTATGAGAAGCTTATGGAGCATAAAGGGTGAGGGAAAGGTTCGCATAAAGGGTTGAATCTAAATCTAGGGCCCATGGATACTCTTTGAAAATCTTTTACCTCTTATCTATGGTAAAATGTTGGCATTGTCGCCCATGGCATGGTATAACAGATGATAGTAGGAATAAATTTTATTTACACGTTTCATAAACATGAAGCCGGTATTGTTCTACTTGTATTTTTAGAATACACAAGCTTCATATGTATTGTTCTTGGAATATATTTTGTTTTTTACATAAAATTTATCCAAAAATAATACAAGATACTTGAAAAATTGAAGAAACCTGGAAACACATATCTAGTGAGCATCGCGATGTATAGTTGGGACTTTAAGTTGCCAATGGAAGTTGCAATTGCGATGACTAATTCAATTGCACCATTTTCGGACAAAAAACACACAATAGAGACACAACGGTGACGGAAAACGGTTTGTGATATCGCAACAAATCAACACTAAAATTCACATTTTTGCAAGTTACAAAATCTCTCAAGTAATTTTTTCTTTCTTTGTGCAATCTTGAGGTAAACGCAAGAATAGAAGGTGAATAAATATAATAAGTTTTTAAAAAAAATTAAAATTTTAATGGAAATGAAAGTAGAGTTGGATACATATATAAAAATGGTGGATGCAAATAGACATTCCTTTTATTCCAAACTTATTTTTAATTCCACATTATTCCAATAAAATAATTTTATAAATCTTTTTTTTTTCTATTAAACATTCTCAAATAAATCATTATTATAAAATCTATTTTTCTAAAAAAAAATGGGGCTCAAACAAAGCCTAATATTTATATGCATGTTATTTGTCATCGTGAACACTCAAAAGGAAAAAAAAAGCACAAATTTTTAATATAAAAAATATTTCAGTATGTAATAAGTTGAATTGCTAAAAATTTGGAGAGAGAAAAAATGAAAGTTGAATTGCTAAAAATTTATAAAGTAAAAACGTAAAACTATCGAATATTTGTATGAATAATGAAATCAATTGATTGTCTTAATTTTTGGGATCATTACGAGATGTCAAATGAAATGAAATTTTTAATTTCATTATTAATACTATTTTGAAATGTTCACAAAGTAGTTTTCCACGTTAACGGTGCACAAAACTGTCAATCGTAGCAAATAATATGACACATCAACATGTTAATTTTAAAAATTCTCCGTCGATCATACGTTAGTCGAATCCATAAATCGCCTACGTCATCTCGAAACTTATCTTAAGAACTATACCGTAGACATATCGAATGGTCCAAACGGACATAAAAAATAATTAAATGTGTGGTTCTAATTCATCTTTCCTTTAAAAATTTCAATTATTTCATTTAACGTTTATTATTTTGCACGACAAAATTCTCGATGTAATTTACATCATTTTATCTGAAAATTTTACATGAGGTATGACGTCATTAAAATAGAACCAGCGCGAGAGATGAAAAACCAACAGCTAATATCTATAATTTGAAGTAGATTGTAGTTACCGTATGTGACTTAAGGTGACCGTATTTACATCAAGCCAACGTATTAAAGTTACCGTTTATCACTCAATCACCGGTTTTACATCAGGTTGGTGTTTTATCTTATAAGTTACGGAATTTCAATTGAGCGAGACGACACCGTTTCATTTCAATTAGTTGTAATCATTTTAGAAATACGATTCCTCTGGATGATTTGGAAGGAATCAATTTGTAATCTGCAAAATCAATTGAGTAATTCAACTTTTCATTTCCTCTCACTTCTTCTTGTTCTTGTTCTTGCTCCTTTATCCCTTTCTCAAATAAGGGTTGGGTTGGGGATTTGATTAGGTTTGGTTTTGTTTGGGAGATGAAAAACCAACAGCAGCAAATAACTATTATTTTAAATAGATTGAAGTTACCGTATATCACTGAGGTGACCGTATTTACATCAAGCCACCGTATGAAACAAAGTTACCGTTCCTCACTCAATCACCGGTTTTACATCAGGTTAGCGTTTATAAATTTAAGTTACCGTATTTCAATTATGCGAGACGACACCGTTTCATCTTAATTAGTTGTAGTGCGATTCCCTTGTATGATTTGGTTGTATATACTGGAAGGAATCAATTTGTAATCTGCAAAATCAGTTGAGTAATTCAACTTTTCATTTCCTCTCACTTCTTATTCCTTTCTCAATTCCGTTTGCTTTGAAAGGTGTTTATCGATTATGCTGAAGTGAGTTGAATTGTTGATCAGTTGTGGGCGTGAGTTGCAAGGTTAGATTCAACCCATAACTTAAATGTAATTTGAATTACTTTTGTATCTTAAAATTACAGATTAATTTTTGGAACTCACATCAGAGGTGTATGTGTTGCGACAATGAGTAACCTAATGATCATTATTTGATTTATCAAATTATACATAATTGGTAATTTTTGAAATTTAAGTATTTTATTTGACAGTGACTTTCCATGTTCTGTAACCATGTATGTCTTGGATTTGCTGAAAATTATTACGGAATTGTTGCTACTTTATTCTTTCTCTGTACGTGCGTGCTTGCTTGATGACTGAATTTTGGACTGCCTAATGAAATTTAGTTTTTTTCTCGTATTCAAGTTTGGTATTGCTGGTAGTATCCGTGATTTTGTTATTGGAAACTAGATTTCAATTTGATTATTCTATAGTGTTTAGAGGTTTAGACAATAAATTAAGCATGGAGGAGAATGACAAGAAGAGGGGTTTAAACAATAAACAAGTAATACATCCTTCAAAGGCTGAAAGTTGTGAGAAAAACTTGAAGTTGAAAGAAATTGATGTTAAAGCTTCAGCTGGTAAATAAAAGTCCAACATATTAGCAAGCGATTCAAACATGGGATCAGAGTCCTCAAATGTTTATAGCAATATGGTTATAGATTATGTGGATAATGTTTACAGGTCTGAGGAAGCATTTGGTGATTCAAAAACACTTAAAATGGTTGAGAAAGAAAGCGAGGAAAAATTAGTCGAGAACTAACAAAAGAAGTAAACATGAAGTGTTGCAAAAGACTGGAATGATAATTATAGTGATTTGGAGAGTGCTACTAGGGAACGAAGTGCAGAAGAATATGATTTTGCGGAAATCGATGATTCAATTCATCTCGAAGGGATCCACAAATGACTGATAAGGAGAAGCTAGAAAAGGCTTCAAGAGTTCTAGAAATGCTTGCAAAAAATGAATCATGTGACAGTTCTCAAGCAGCAAGGGTGGAATCTGACCAGAAAACCAATAGTTTGCCTATCAAAGCTTCAATAGCCACACCAAAGAAAGCCACAAAACCCAACAAAGGGCTTTCTAAATCGACAATAAAAAATACAACTGATAACTCAAGAAATGTGAAAATCCCTCCAAAACCTTTATCAGATATCTCTGAGAGCGTTGAGGACAAACCTCTTGAGGAGGCAAAGGAAGCAGCTATCCTAGATGAGGTTACAATTGGTGCTCATAGTGCCTGCTGTGATGATGAAATCGTTAGTAACAAGAAAATTGGTGAGAATGAAGACTTGACAGCTTTAAATCAAAAGATTGAGAAAATGGAGAATAGGATTGAGGAAATGGAAGAGGAACTGAAAGAGGTTCTTGCCCTTGAAATTTCACTCTATTCTGTTGTACCTGAGCATGGTAACTCAGCACACAAGGTGCGCACTCCTGCAGCCTTTCTAGTTTCTTATATCCATGCGTGCAAGTATTGGTCTAAATCAAAGCAAGCTACTATTGCTAGAACACTGTATCGGGGCTTGTTTTAGTTGCCAAGTCAAGCGGCAACCATGTTTCAAGGTGTGTGATAAAAGCTTCTTTTATTTGACAAGTTGGGAAATTTATTGCAGGCTGACTACTACATTTTCCTACAATTTTGTACTTGGTTAACATTTTAGCTGTCGAATACTGTTGCTTTAAGAAAAATTCTCTCAAGCATTTGGGAGTTCATGTCTCAACAGTTTCCTTACAAAGATAGTTGGGTAAAATGAAGAAGGAAAGAAAATCAATCCAAAGTCCTCGTAGTTTATCTGGAAAAGTAACTTTGGAAGAAGACAACCAAGTAAACAGGGTTTCATACAGTTTGTTGATGATTGGCAAGAGACAAGAACCTTTACTTCTGCCCTGGAGAAAGTTGAGTCCTGGATATTCTCGAGGATAGTTGAGTCGATAGCCCTGGAGAATATTTTATCCAGAGATTCTTGAGATTGACAGGACCACAGCCAAATATTGGTAAAACGTTAGGCTACACTCTTAGTCGTTGTTTGGCCACCATTTTCTCAACCCTATTTTGCCTCAACCTCATTTTTAATCACACATTCTATGAAATTTACAAATTTTATTATTGTTAATAACATATTTCATCAACTTTTATCAAAATTTACAAAAAAAATCTGATTTTTAACCAAGGGCGTAAATTATGTCATATAAGTACACATTGATGTTATAAAATGTGTACGAATTTCAGTTTTTTGTGGTTGGACACTTGCATCATGTGTCATTCAACCACAATTAATAGCAGATGACGAGACCCCCTTATATGGGAAGAAATGGATTATACTGTTCCTTTGAGGTCAAATTTGTCTCGTGATCACGGTATTGAAAATGGTTTCTCAGAAAAAACTATTTTAAAACTCTTGAAAATTAAGAAGTTTAGTTAACAATAAAGAGGCAAAGGACCCTGAACAAAATGGCATGAAATTTGCGTAGTTTACCAAGACGAATACGAGAAAAATGAGAGCATTGGAAATATTCATTGTGACACCAACGCAACGCGGATTGCATAAGTGGCTGCTGGAAAAGAAGTTTGCAAAGAGAAATCATTAATGACCAAGAACAAAAGCATTTGCTTTTCATTGTCAAACACGTTAATGTAATTCAAGAACTAAGAATCCTTTTCTAATCATACAAAGTTCGCCATAAATATAACATATTCAAAATTGAATTGTATCTGATTTTGTGAGGCCTCTATATACTGGCAGAATAATGATTTATGAAACTGAGGAATAAATTTCATTTTGGCAAAGCTACCATACCATCAGAAAAAAACTTTTTGGTTAAACAAAAAAATGGGAACAATAGCAGAGTACATTGTACCATTTTTGTTCATTTCACTAAACCAAGTCCTAAGAAGTAGCAAACTTTAATTAGATTGTAAAGAGACAGGGTCTTCAAATTACTAATATTGAAATTCTACTCAAATTAACAAACTGGAATGCTCTTAGACGACTTTACGCAATATGACCAGGATCGTTGTGTGAAGACCAGGTTTAGGAAGAATGCCTTGGTTATTAATTCCTTAGTCTTCCTTTTCCCCTTTTTTCTTTCTTCTTTTTGCGAGCAGTATTAAGCCTCTCCCTCAGTACGAGATACTTGTACAGTTTAGGCTCGGTCTGGTCCCGAATACCAAGTTCAGATAAAACGAGGCAGTAAGAATCAAAGTCCGTCCGTCTGAGATACCTCACCAATTTCTTCCTCCTCTCGACCATTAGCTCAAGCCCCCTCCGAGAATGCTTATCCTATATCATTACATGATAAACCTTTTAGAAATACTAGTTTTACACCCGTGCAATGCACGGGTTGTGGTATTTTTAAGGTAATATTAGCGTCTTGAATATTAAGTTTAGATGGCAAATTGTATTATAAAATTTCATTACGTACATTTG
>CAIGRS010297949.1:0-24360 GCA_903798395.1 Fraxinus floribunda
ACTAAGACTATGCCTAATAAATGTTATCTCCTAAGGCTGTTCTATAAATTTAGATTTGATCCCTCATCTGATTTGGAAGATAACCTTGACAGATTCACAAAACTGATTCAGAATTTAGAAAATTGTGATGAAACACTCTCTGATGATTAACAAGATGTTTCACTTCTGAAGTCTCTTAGTGATAAATACAAATATATCAGAATTGTTTTAGAATATGGGGCACATGATCTCACTTTTGATATATTAACTTCAGGCTTAAGAAATAATGAACTTGAGCTGAAATCTGAATCTAAAGATTCTAAGTATGGGGAAGGGTTGCACATAAAGGAGAAATAAATCCTAATAAGAAGCAACCTACATACAATTTTAATCCTCATAAGAAAGATAAATCTTAGAACTTCAGATTCAAAGAGAAGAGTAAAAGTCATATGAAATCCAAGAATTAGATTAGAAAACGTTGCTATTGTGGAAAAACAGGTCATTTGATCAAAGACTGTTTTAAGAAAATATCTGATATGAAAGATAAGAATAACTTGGAAGGTTCTGCAGCCTTGGTCTGCAAGAATGAACCTGACATTCAAGGAGTAGTCCTTGTGAATACCACTAAAAGAGATCCAAAACAACGGGTCCTTGATTCTGGTTGTACTTTCCATATGTGTCCCAACAAATAATGTTTTTCTGAATTTGTTGAACTTAGTGAAGGGCAAATTCAAATGGGAAATGATATGAATTGTCAGATAAAAGGAATTGGAAAGATCAGATTATTAATGAATAACTGCATCCTTGAACTTGAAAATTGTAGATATGCTCCCGAGCTTAAAGAAATTTGATTTCTTTGGGTCAATTAGATGACAAATATAATATCATGATCTATAAAGGCCTTTTAAGACTCAAACAAGGAAGTAAAAATGTTTTATCCTCTCTGAAATTAAATGGGATCTACATTGTCTCTGCTGATCCTGTGGTTCATCACTGCACTGTAGCCTTAAACATTGAGTCTCATATGTCTTTAAATAGAACTTAAACCCACTTGAAAAACTATGGTCTAGAACTATACCTGATTATAGTAGGCTAAAAGTTTTTGGCCGCACTGCTTATTCACATCAAAGTGAAGGTAAGCTTGAACCAAGATCCCTAAAATGTGTTTTTCTGGGATATAGAGAGGATGTCAAATGTTATAGACTGTGGATCAAATGCCAGAATGGTTATAAAGTAATTGTTAGTAGAAATGTCATTTTTAATGAAGATGACATGCCTTGTAATGATTATCCAATCTTAAAGCTCCTGAAACAATATCTGTTAAGCAAAATGTCCTGGAAAAACAATATGAAAATGCTGTTATTCATGATGATTTTATTGAGGTGGAGTCTACTCAAACTGATCTTCAACCTGTCCCTACTGAGTTTGAAAATGAGATTAAATCTTCTGAAACTGCACTTACTAATTATCAATTGACCAGAGATAGAGAAATGAGAGAAATAAGACCTTCAACCATATTCAATAATGATGAATTTGTTACCTTATTTCTGCTCTTGACTATGTGAATTCAGAACCTGTTTCTTTTGATAATGCTATGAACTGTTCTGATTCTAAATTTTGAAAAGAGGCTATGAATGAAGAAATGGATTCTCTCATTAAAAATGGAACTTGGATTTTGGTTGACAGACCTAAAAATCAAAAGGTTGTTGATTGTAAGTGGATCTATAAGATAAAACAAGGGGATTCTAATTCTAAAAATAAGAGGTATAAAGCCAGATTAGTTGCTAAAGAGTTTACTCAAAAAGAAGGAATTGACTATAATGAGATTCTCTCATCTGTGACCAAGTATACTTCTATTAGAATTTTGTTAGCTCTTATTGCTCATTTTAATTGGGTATTGGAACAACTTGATGTCAAAACAACTTTCTAAATGGAGACTTGAATGAGATTATATATATGCATCAACCTTTGGGATTTGAAGTAAAATCCAAAACTGAAAAGGTGTGCCTGCTGAAAAAATCTCTGTATGGGCTGAAATAAGCCCCCAGGCAGTGGTATATCAAATTTAATACCTATGTTCAGAAATTGGGCTTTGTAAGAAGTAATTATGATCCATGTTTCTTCTTCAAAAGGTCAAGTGGACCCGAATCCATTTATTTGCTCTTATTTGTGGATAATATGTTGCTTGCTTGTCATGATAGATTTGAAATTGATTCTATTAAGTCTAAATTGAAATCTGAATTTGAAATGAAAGATTTGGGACAAGCTAAAAGAATACTTGGGATGGAAATAGAAAGGGATAGAAATCATTGCATCTTGTTGTTAAAACAAAGTTCTTATGTGAAGAAAATACTTGAAAGATTTTCTATGCTTCAGTGTAAACCTGTGACTTTACCTATTGCTAATCATTTTAAACTGACTAGTGAACAATCACCTAAAATAGAAGATGAATTTATTAGAATGAAAAATGTTCCATATGCTAACACAATAGGTTCTATTATGTATCTTATGATTTGCACCAGACCTGACTTAGCCCATGGAATTAGTGTCTTAAGCAGATTTATGGCCAATCCAGGTAAAACTCACTGGTTGGCTGTAAAGTGGATGTTAAGATATTTAAAAGGTTCATCTGATTTAGGTTTAGAGTTTAACACGATAATGAAGGAATAAAGTTAAAATGTTATACTGATTCTGATTTTACTGGTGACTTTGATAAAAGAAGATCCACATCTTTATATATTTTCACTTTGTGTTATGGTTGTATTAGTTGGAAGTCACAATTACAAAAATTAGTTACCTTATCCTCAACTGAAGATGAATATTTTGCTGCATGTGATGCTGTGAAAGAAAGTATGTGGCTAAGTGGTTTGTTGAATGAAATTGGCTTTGCTAATGATTCTGTTAATATATATACTGAAAACCAAAGTGCCATTCATTTTAGTAAAAATCTTGTTTATCAGGATATAACAAAACATATAGATATTAAGTTTCATTTTGTAAGAAACATCGCTGAAAAGGGTTTGATCAGTCTAGTTAAAATTCCAACAGAATACAATCCTTTAGATTTGAGGACCAAGGTATTACCTTTAAATAAATTCAGGATTTGCTTGAAGATTTTGAATATCACTTGATGTGATAACTAGACCTTCAAGTAATGTTAATTGAATAGAGTTGAACTAATTTTTGTTTTTCTTTTTGCAGATTTTTTGGAACAAATGAAGCAAAGTAATTATAGCAATTTTAGATCCATTATGTTTCTGCAAATTATTTTGTGGTTTGTGAACTTCGATCCTTTTAGTATTGTTGATTTGGGGCCTTACAATAGCTAACTAGAGTTTTATTAATTAAATTATATGTGATGGCAAAACCTATAACATCCTCGTGTATTCTCTTGAAAGAATGATACTATCTAGTTCAGTGGTGTTTAGATACTCGTCTAGATAGAAAGACTTCAAATTGTAGGAATATGAAATCCATTCAATCTTATTAATATTTTTTTCATATAAGCGGATGCTTTCGTATCATTGAAACTGAATAGCATTACTCGAGTAAAAAAGTAGACTCTTGAATTTCACATATGAAAGAACCTAGATAGAAAGTTGGTAAATAAATTTTTATAATGAAAGGGGAAATAAATCTCAACACATATAGGGAGACATGGTGGATTATTGTAAAGTATTTCATCTCATTGATTATTATCTAAATCATCGGAAAATTAAGCATATTAGGGGGCAAAAATAAGATGAATTTTTGTATGATATTTTTTTGTCGTGGATTATAAATATACAAACAATCAAGATGTCATAATATGTATTACCTTTAGTCGATAAATCATTCGATTTTAAAGCCCTACGTTGATAATTTTCAATTTCCTATCACTTTGTATAGCAGAATATAATTATTTTGGACGACCCTATCAAAAGATATTGCTTATTTCATTTGGAAACTATAAAACGTGGAATAGATAACATAGATACCAAACGTTATTGCTGAACAAACTCTACGTGTGAAACCTTAATTTATAATTCAATATCAGAGCTCGAAAAGCTCAACTAAGCAATCAAATTTTAAGAATAATATCCTCGTAACAGCTCATACTTTGAGTAATTTTGAGATAATTTTCTTAGTTCTATCTTAGCATAATTATATCCAATTGACATCACAAGTTTGACCAAAACATGTATAGTGAATAAAATAGAAGTTGTCAACTTGGGGACGACAACATAAGAATAAGACACCCCAAAGTCGTGGTTCTGTTGAGCGATATCCCAATACATTGAGATTACCCTCAACATAAGTAACAATTACATTTTTATAAGTGATAATATATTTAAAAGAGAAATGTACACATTTATATTTGACATATCTCTTTACATATGGAGTTGACTTGTAAAATTTTCATAAATGAATTACAATAATATTTGAACTCTGATATCACGTTGAACCAAACAATTTCTTCCTCTTATTTTGCTTCTTCTTGAAAAATTGATGAATTATAAAGAATTTGAGTAGATGATAGTTCAATTTGATTTTGACAAATTGATAAGAACCTCTTAATTATTACTTAGGAAGGATTGAAATTATTGTAATCTCCACTTGTTTTACCATGCCATTAATCTAATTACTTTTGTAATATTGTAAAATGTGTGAAGACAAGTATGAGGGCTCGTTTCTAGATTCATCGAAAGCTCACACGTGCAAAGTTTCGTGTGTTGTGTTGCCCTTAAATAACGTGTTTTGTAACTTCGTCATCAATCAAAATTATGTAAAATTCTTGCTCATTTGGACTATTGACATATTTTAAAATCAAACAATATACTGTCTATATGATAGTAATTATAATAAAGAATGATGGATTATTGTAAAGTATTTCCTCTCATTGATTACAATTTCAAACCATTTTAGTACAATGAAATTTTTTAACATATAAGGGAAAATAAGATAATTTGTTGTAAGATAAATAAAAAACAATCAAAATGTAATGATCATTTGCTTCCTTAAATCATTTGATAAATCTTAATATTTGTTAAGGCATTAGAGCTCGAAAAGTTTAGATAAAAGACAAATTTTAATTATAGTATTCTCAAAAGAATCATCATTTTGTAAATATATTAAAGATATAATTCTATTTATAAAAATATAAAAGTTTAAACTAGTCGTAGAAACACCATGTACTTTGTTTAATTATGAGATAATTTCGTTAGTGGGCTTCTCCACCTTAGCATAATTGCATCCAAATGATATACACAAGTTTGACCACAACACAGTGAATAAAATGGAAAGGCGTGTTTGGTTGTGTGATATCCCAACACAATGAGTTTACCCTCAACCTAAGTAACAATTATATTTAGACAAATAATACAAACAAACAAAAAAGTAATAATATAAAATGTCTAAATAAATTTTGAACTTTGGAAGACAAGTTTAAGGGTTGTTTGAGCCCATTTTTTTTGGAATAACATATTCTATAATAGTGATTTTTTTTTTTTTTAAATGTGCAGTTAAAAAGTAGGAATTTCGTTGAATTTATGTGTAAAATTATTTTGTAGNAAATCGATGAAACGGAAGAAATCTGAGTGAATGGAAGAATAAGGATCAATTAGGGACTTAGTTATCTCTCTGTAATCTTGGCATGATAATTATTTAAAAGTTTTAGTTTTCCGATATATATAGAGTGAATTTATTCATTTTTCAAGAAATACTTGATAGGTGGAATTTCGTTATTGAATTATTGCAATACTTGAAGATACATTCTAACTGAATTTCAACATTATGTTGAACCATAATATTTAAAATTTTAAAATTACATGAATTCATATTTTCTTAATAATGAATATATTTTATATTTATTTTCAACGTCTTGAAAATGAAATTTCTGTACTTTCAATATACACGGCGAATAATTTTTGAAATCACTCGAAACATATTGATTTTTTTTTTTTAATATTTTCATCAAACAAATTGTCTCAACAAAACAAACGAAACGAATTTTCTCTATAAAATACCGTCTTCCTCTTATGTTGAAAATAATATTTAAGTGATATGCATATATTATCCTATATAAATTAAAATGATTCGATACCTTATCATTATATTATTTCAAACAGGGTTGTGACCCTATCATGCGCAAAATAGTTTTATTATTGAAAATGATACTATAATTTCATTTAATATTATTTAATCATTTTTTTCCCTTCTCTCAAAAGATTGACGAATTATAAAGAACGTAAGTGGGTGTTCGTACGATTTGATTTCGAAAGAATTGATTAGAATCTCTTAATTATTACTCAGGGTAGAAATTATTGTCATCCCTGCTTATTTTACCATGGCAACATTGTGAGATAAGACTGAAACGATGCCTTTAACCATCCAATTCTCCTTTGTTGTACCTTTTCTTTTTGAATAATTATTAGAGTAGTATTATTTATATCACTGGTGCTAAGCACCATAGTAGGTGGAAATACATGATAGATCAAATTAAATGAATTTCATAACAACATATTTAATTAAATTTCATAGATTGATGCTTTAACAGCACTGATTCTAAATAGAATTATTCTAATTATTAGCATGAGGCTCTTATTTGTCACGATTCATCGAAAACATGAATGGTCAAACATACAAAGTAAATATAAATTTTGAAGAATTTCAATTAAATCATGTAAATTGTCAGACTAACTTAAAATAAGGATCGATGTTATTTGTTAAATTTATTTTTCAAAAATATTGGCAGGAGGAGCGCTCTTCCACATACATAAATGTATATATTGTGTGTTGTAGAATAATTGTTGAATTTTGGTTTAAATAAGATAAAATTGGTTATATATAAAACCATGAAAAAGTGACAAAGTGACTTTGTGTCAATTTCGACCAAATATTCGGTCTTGATCCGCTAGTCAAGTTATGAAAATAAATAGATAACTTGTTTTACTCGTCGAGTAGACAATCGTAGTATATTTGGAATATCGAAATCAATATTGGATGAATGAAAAATTGTGATCCAAAGTTGGAAGGAAAAGATGGCTTTTAGCACCTAAGAATGCCTCTCAAGCAGCAGCCCAACGCCAGACGAGCAACCCAAAGGGCTATGGCCCTTGATGAAATATATTGAGTTTTGAGGCGTGTTTTTCCGGCCACGACCCCTCGCCTTCTATAAATTGGACCCCTTGGGCATCATTAAGTCATCCCTTATAATTTTCTTTGATTCTTGGCCTTGAAGTTTGAAGTGCTTACAAAACTTTTTCCTATTGTATCTTGGAAGACGATTTTAAATGCTTCTACTACAAAAAAAATTCCGTTGTATCTTGGAAGAGGATTACCATAACTCTGTTAACATTGTTATAGATGAAATTCGTCTATTTGATACAATTCAAAAATCGTAGAAATGATGAAAACAAAATGATTTTTGAATTGTATTCCATAATAACATAATAAAGACAAAGTGTTAAACACTTGCCTTGGACTTTTGTTTTCACTCTTTAAAGCTTCGGTTTCCATCCTTTGTTTCTTTCCTTTCCTTTGTTCGTTAACATCGTTCCTGCGTAGTTAAACTTGTGTCAATATTATATTCACCCACAAAACAACACATACATTATTCCCCCAACAATTTTAAGACGAACTTTGTCATTTGTTGTTGGTTCAAACACGTTTCTCTTCATCTTTGGAATAAGCATTAAAAGCTATTCCATTGTTTTTGTTATTGTGTTGAACTTCTATTCGTATAACTAAAATGAATACCATTGATACTACTTCGAGTCAAACAACAAATGGGATAAACAATGTGTTTCCGCCATTTGCTATACCACATCAAAATACTCCAATTCCACATGGGGAAAAATTGGAGAAACTTAGCGGAATGAATTTCAAGAGATGGCAACAAAATAAGTTATTTTATCTCACTATTTTGAACTTGGCAGGGTTCTTAGTCGAAGACCCTAATGCTGTACAAGAAGGGGAGAATAATCGTAAATCGAATATTGTGTTTGATGCATTAAAGCACTTGGATTTTCTTTTCAAAAATTACGTCCTAAGTAGATTAGACAACACTCTATAAGGTGTGTATAGTGCTATGGAATTGGCCATGGAACTATATGTTGATTTATGGTTGATCCTATATTTTGATTATAACAAATAAAGTGGTTTTATCTCTAACATTTGTATTCGAGTTTTCAATATTACATGTTGATCAAATTGGCGACAAAACAATTGCTATCAAAATACTTGCAGTTGATGATCAAGAAAACTCAAGATGGACTCGAGCATTTACAATCGGAGACAAATCAAGCACTCGAGCCAAATCAATCAAAGATATTTGAACTAGATGTTTGATCTTATTTGTAAAGGTAAAATATTTTAATCCTTAGCAATGACTCATTAGAAGCTCAAATAACAAACTTTTATGCACGACAAAAATCTACTTTGTAAAAAGTTTGCACAAAATTTACTTTTCAAAGGTAAGAATTTCAATTTAATTTTCATACCTTCCAGCATCACTTACCTTGAAAAATCAAGTTAAAACGTCATTTATAAGCCTACATTGTTTCAAACAAACAAACAAACAAATGAGAGGAGCCGAAACAATTCGGCCCATCTGGATGTCTGGATGGTTATCGGACGTCGGTTCATCCGTATTGGTCATTTTTCGACCGTTCTGACTTCAACGAGCAATAGCCAAATCAGTCATCCAGAACATTACCGGACATCCGGATGATCGCCCGGTTCGACATAGTTTTTGACGTTTTTCAACTGCTGTAAATATCACTCGCCATTCATTACAATATTAAAGAGCATTCAAGTGAGATATTTTCGAGCAAAATTACATTGATTTATCATCTCATTTATTATTATCAAATCCTTTTACCTTTGAAAAACTTTTGATCAAATTAATTTTTGAAAATAATTGTAAACATCAAAGTTTTTCATACCTAACACTCAAGTTTCATTCATTGCCATCTGTTAAAGTATTAGCTTAATTGTGATTATATCATTTATTAAGTGAGAAGTTTCATTTGTAGAACCAAATTTCTTTAAAAACTTATAGGTCGTGTTGAGACGTAAAACTCAATGTTGTATAAAGATCGGTGCTCATTGTTTGTAAGTAACCGGAAACATTGTAAAGAATTAGATTGCACCATAAGTCAATCAACATAAAGAAATTGGCCTTGGTCGTGCCGAGGAGTTTGGTAACGGATGATGTAGATCATTGCGTTAGATTGAACCTCTATAGTTATATCGTTTGCATAATCTATCTCTCTATACTTATTGCTTTCATATTCATGCTTATTATTTGAATTAATCTATCTAGTTATTGAGTGCTTGATTTTAGATTAATTTTTTTGAAAAAGTTTTGAAAACCAATTCACCACCTCTTGATTAGCTATTTTTGGCTATCAATTGGTATCAGAGCGAGGAGCTCATTTTTAAATTAAGATTCTACAATTTTGAGCAATGGTTAACCACAACAATCTTCAAAATCTTGAGGGGTATTCCACAAATCGAACTCTCTTCTTTGATGGCACACATTATAAGTATTGAAATGATAGATTGATGATTTACATTTCAATCAATAAATTATAATATTTGGGAAGTCATTGAATATGGGCCATATGTGCCTACCATAATTATTAAAATTGATGGAAAATTCGATCAATCTATTCCAAAACCTAGAGAAGAATATGATGAAGATGATAAAATAAAATTATCCTTGAATGCTAGAGCAAAAAACTTACTTTATTGTGCTTTAGATAGAAATGAGTTTAATCTTATTAGCACTGTGACTCCGCATATGATATATAACATGCTTTAGAAGTCACTCATATTAGTACTAGTAAGGTAAAAGAAACCAAGATTAATCTCTTGGTCAAAAAATTTGAAAATTTCTTCATGAAAAAAGACGAACCTATTGTTAACATGATTATTCATTTTCACTGATATTGTTAATGGCCTCAAAGGCTTTGATCGTAAATTTACTAACGGTGAGCTTGTAAACAAAATACTTAGATCACTATCGAAAGATTGAAGCTCATTAAGAATGTTGATAGAGAACACCAAAGATATCGACTATTATCATTTGGAGGAACTCGAGCTCAACAATGCCGAAACCAAGGAGAAGGCGTGAAAAAACAAAAAAGAATCAAAAGAGCCTCCTAGCGTCAAATTGCTCTCAAATCGACAATTGAAGAGGGAACTACAAGTGAACACATGAGTGATGAAGAGTTTGATGATCTTGTGCTTCTTGTCGAAAAATGGAGAGATTTTTGAAACAATCGGAAATTTCAAAAGAAAGAGAGGAAAAGAGCGGAGAAAGAAGCAAGAAAATTATTTGTTATAATTACAACAAACTCGGTCACAAGATAACTGAGTATCCGAACAAAAAGAAAAATTTCAAGAAAAAGACACTCCAAGCAACATGAGATGAAAGTGACGATGATGATCGCGATGAAAATGAAAGTGAAGAACAGATTGCCAACATGGGCTTTATGACAATCGATGATGAGGTAAAGTCTATTAAAAAGTTTCATATGATGATTTATCTTCCTCCTATGATGAAATTTTGGAAGAATTTGAAAAACTTGATCTTAGTCATTCTATCCTTAAAAAGACACATAAATTATTAAAGAGTGAAATGGAGAAAATTTTAGAAACTAAAAAGGAAAATGTTAATTATGATTTATTGTATAAAGAAAATTGTTCTTTGAAAGAAAATGTTGAAGATTTAACAAAAAATATTTATAAATTCACTCAAGAGAAGAAAAATTTTGATTTAATGCTCGGTAATCAAAAATATGTTTTTGATAATGGAGACATTGGATATAAACCATTTTATCTCAAAAATTTATTTGTCAAAGTCTCAAATACAATTCCCTCAAAAACTAGTTGTACCTTTTGCAATAAGGATGTATACATTGCTTACAATTGTCTAACAAAAAAGAAGCTGCACTTTGAAAGTAAAAACGAGTGGACTCGAGGATCTACTAAAACTAATTACAAACGACCCATGCTTGTGTGGGTATCAAAGATCAAAAGTTGAATTATTATGGTAGGTACCGAAGAAGATGACGAGCAAATAGCTATTGTATAGCGGGTACTCAAAGCACATGACCAGAAATAGAATTTTACTATCAAACTTCAAAAAGAAAGATGGAGTTCATGTCACATTTGGAGACAATGCAAAGGGAAAAATCATCAGAATTGTAAACATTGGTAATTATCTATCTCCTTCCATTGAAAATGTACTATTGGGAGATAACTTCAAACATAATTTACTTAATATTAGTCAATTATGTGATAAAGGCTATCATATTAAATTTGATTATTCTAAATGTCTTAATAAGGATGCTACATTTAAAGAGGTATTTTTTATAGGAAGCCGAAGGAAAGATGCTTATATCATAAATATTGATTTTGCAAACGATGAAAAATGTTTAGTGAATTTGAAAGAAGACACTTCTTTATGGCATAGGAGATTATGTTAGCATGGAATTTCTTTCAAAAATATCCAAAAAAATGTTTTGTCAAAGGTTTACCAAATTTAAAGTTCGAAAAAGACAAAATTAGTGATGCATTTCAATTTGATAAACAAGTAAAAAATCATTTAAACTGAAAAAACACTAATCAACTACAAAACCACTTCAATTACTCCACATTGATCTTTTTGGACCATCGAGAACTGTTAGTTTAGGTGAAAAACAATATCTTTTCGTCATTTTTGATGATTTCTCTCGATTCACTTGGGTTCTTTTCTTAAATCTTAAAGATGAAGCTCTAAAAACCTTCAAACATTTTGGCAAAAAAGTTCAAAATGAAAAATGATACTCCATTTGAACCATTAGAAGTGATCATGGTGGAGAATTTGATAATCTCAAATTTGATGAGTTTTGTAATGAAAATGGGTATGAATATAACTTTTTGGCTCCTAGAACTCATCAACAAAATGGTGTAGTAGAAAGGAAGAATTGCATATTGCAAGAAATGGCTAGGATCATGCTAAATGAAAATAACATGCCAAAATATTTTTGGACCACCATTTGCTATATTGTTAATAGAGTTTTAATGAGTCGAAAGAAAACCAAAACCCCATATGAACTTTGGAAAAATAAAATTCCCAATATCAATTATTTCAAAGTCTTTGGGTGCAATGCTTTATCTTGAACACAAAAGAAAATTTGGAAAAAATTGATTCAAAATCCGACATTGGAATTTTTAGGATATTCATCGACTAGTAAAGCTTATAGAGTTTTCAACAAAAGAACTCTAGTCATTGAAGAACCCATGCATATCACTTTCGACGAAACTAGCTCTCTTGATCGTGAGAAAGATATTAGGGTTGGAAACTCCATTCGAACAAATAACTATTGAAGATCAAAATAAGGAAGATCTATGAGATAAACATAAAGAGGGAGAAAATGCTCAACAAAGTGAAGAAGAGCCAACCGAAGTCCAAAATGATTCATCTCTACGAAAAGAATGGAGATTCGTTCATTCTCATCCTAAAGAACTAAAAGGTATTACTACTAGAACTTCTACTAAAAATCATTAGTATTTGTGCTTTCATTTTACAAATTGAACCGAAAAACTTCAAAGAGATCGAGTTTGATGAATTTTGAATTCTAACTATGCAAAAAGAACTAAATCAATTGGAATGAAACCATGTATGGGATTTATTTGCTAGATCAAATGATCAAACCGTCATCGGCACTAAATGAGCCTTTAGAAATAAACGTAATGAAAACATAATAATTGTGCGTAACAAGGATAGATTAGTGGCCCAAAGTTACAATCAAGAAGAAATCATCGAGTTTGAAGAAACATTTGCACCGGTGGCAAGATTAGAATCCATTCGCATGCTTCTTACATTTGCTTGTCATAAAAGGTCAACTCTTTATCAAATGAATGTCAAAAATGCTTTTTTAACGGCTTTATTCAAGAAGAAGTGTTTGTTGAACAACTACCTGATTTTAAAGATCACAAACATCCGAATTATGTTATCAAACTTTGAAAAGCTCTTTATGGTCTAAAACAAGCTCCTAGGGCTTGGTATATATGATTGAGCAAATTTTTAATTTCAAATGGTTTTTCAATTGGAAAAGCAGTTACTACTCTTTGTCAAAACTTAAAAGAACGATATGATCATTGTTCAAATTTATGTTGATGATATCATATTTGGTGCTACTAACAAATACCTTTGTGAAGAGTTTCACAAATATATAAGCATGTAATTTGAAATAAGTATAATGGGAGAGCTTAAATTCTTCCTCGATCTCCAATTTAAGCAAACTTGTGATGAAACTCTCATCAATCAAAGTAAGTATATATTGGAAATGTTCAAGAGGTTCAACATGGATAACTTGAAGCTAATGTACACACATATGATCACATCTATAAAATTGGATTGTTAGGTTTTATTGTAATTGGCAAATCCGTTAACAAAAGAGGAAAAAAACAACGCCGTAATTTCGCAAGCTCATCGCCATGTTTTCGCTCGAGTGGTAGAAATAGAAACATCGTGGCTTGTCTATCGCGTTGTCCTTGCTCGAGCGACAACTTGTTGCTTGCCTGTCGCCAAGCTCTCGCTCGAGCGACAGTTTAATTCTAGAAGTTTTAATTCACATGTTTAAGACTTTTTTATCTGGTCCATTCAACCCTAAACCTACAGTATAAATACCAGCACATCTCTTAATGTTTTTCTTGAGTATTGAACATTGAGAGAACATGTATTGCTTCATATCTTCTTCATCAAATTCATCTATAGCTTTCAACCTTCGTAGTTTCATTTGTTCTTAATGGTGAAAACATCATCTTTACTTAATCCAAATACCAAACTGCTTACTTCCTAAACATATGTCAGAGTTCTGAAGATCAAGAGAAGGTGATCGGAGTTCTAGTTGTTGTTGGAGAACGCAGAGTTCT
Organism: Fraxinus floribunda; assembly: GCA_903798395.1. Taxonomy (NCBI): domain Eukaryota; kingdom Viridiplantae; phylum Streptophyta; class Magnoliopsida; order Lamiales; family Oleaceae; genus Fraxinus; species Fraxinus floribunda. The sequence goes on from CAIGRS010297949.1 coordinate 13,888, forward strand.
TTGTTGATTCACAGGAGATAGATAAATTCATAAAGTTGGAAGTTGGTGGAGGGGCACACAATATAGGAGGGTTTTGAAAATTGCAGTCGGGAGTTGGAGCATGGGCACGCAATCCACAAGGGCTGTAGAATTGCAGTCATGAGGTCATAAAGTACTAATGGTAGTTGTGTTTGACGGACTGTAAGTTTACATTCGTTTATAGTAGATTTTTAACTGGTAAAGTGCCCAGAGTTTTTACCCTGTTGGAGCTTCTCCGTGATCTTTCTAGGCGTTATTTACTATTTTCATATAACTGCGGCAGTTCAACGTAGGAAAATTGAATTGATTAATTAACCATCCAGAGATAATTAAAAGTGACTTGTTGCTATTTAATTATTAGTTTTTTTAATTAGGCATAATTACCTATTCACCTCCCTCTAGGTGTATTTGGGTCGAGCTTCGTAATTTCAATTGGTATCAGAGCCACATTTTGATTCCTGGCCCATAAATTAATCTAGACGAGTTAGTCACTATCAGTGCCTTCGTTTTTCGACGAAAGCAATTATGCATACTGGAAGGTTCAAATGATGTGTTTGGTTACCATGCAAATCCCCTTATGCTTCACATCATTTCTCACGATCCATAGATACCAAAATATCAATAGAGGAATGATAGTACCAATATGCCAGTGAAAATATGATTGATAGTCTCAGTCTAGAACAAAACTGGCAGTGAGAAGCCAACTGACATCCAATCCTTCCCTGAATTACCACATCTATTGGAATGAGGCCCTGCCATAGTCTCCAGCAGAAAAATAAGATAGTGATGGGCAAAATGGAGTACTATAGTAATTGGCATGAATTCTGATACTGGCATCCTGAAATACGAGCTACTATACTGATTTGGTAATGAAGCTACTATCCAATGTATTCCGCCAAAAAATTCGATCCAGGGCATCTACAAATAAAAGTATAACCTTTATCTACTCTGCCATAAGAGGAGGGAGAACTTGTAATAAATGTCAAATATCCCATCCAATTTCATCATAGAAATCCTACACCATCGTAGATGTGTGCTGTCTGTGTGGGAATAGAGAAAAAAACATCAAAATCTAACTGATTTGAAGATAAAAAAAGCCTCCATATTCTGCTGACAATGTACATAGATAACAGAAACATTTGACTCTATATCACTATGTTGTCTCTCTAACATGTCCACTAAGAGAGGATTAAAATGTGTAGAACTAACCATCATAGGAACATTGATGATGGGGTCCAGAGATTGAAATGCTAAATGAGGAGTTGATATAATAACATGAGAAATCTGATTATCTATCCTAATGGGAGCAACTATAGAATGATCTGATGGTAGAGATATAGTTCTATGTGGAGCAATATTGCTAATAATGGGTGGAGCAATATAAAGACTTGGAGCCATATGAATATCATATGTCTGTGATGTAGTAACTGTAGCGACGAGGATAATAGGAGCACTAGTGGTAACAGTCTGAAGAGTAGAATTAGAAATCATATGTCAAGGTGTATAACTAAGTTTAAATAATATTATTACATAGAGATTCGTAATTCTAGTACATTCATCATATGTTAGAAAAACTTCTATTTGCATTTGACATCATATTCATTTAGTTTAGTTAAAGCATCCATAATCCCATACACATCATTACTTTAGTTATAAATTCATCAAACAAACATTTGCATCTTTTTTTATTGTTTTGGTTAAGGTTAGAGTAATAGGAATTGAACTAATCAATCTTCTTGGGATGATATTCAAGCTCAAAGAGTCCATTTTATTACTTATTAACGAACTGTACACTTGCGGTGATTTTGATTGAAAATATATTTTCATGAACAAGTTTTTGGCGCCGTTGTCGGGGATTGAGTTTGGTTTAATTTTATTTATCTTGACACTAATTCGAAGATTATTTTTATTTTTTAATTATTTTTTGTTTTAGTTATTTATTTTTTTAGTAATTTATCTAAGTGCTACTCTTGATCTTTTTTCAGGTCTTGTATGTGAATGTCGCTTGATGGTGACTTGATTCTAGTTGATCCAGAAATCGAAGGTACTTTCCATTAGAGGCAAAGAGAAGCAAGATTATTATAATAAATGGCTAACGCACAAAGCGAACAAGTGGTTCACGTCAATGAAGAAGAGATTGCTGATGAGGGAAACATGCTAGTTGGGGATTTTAGGATACCGCAAATCATTCAGAGTCAATCCAGTATCGTCTACCCTCCGTTTGGGTAGCCTAGCTTCCAATTGAAGACCAATGTCATACATCTATTCCAAAATGGATATCAGTTTTATGGTAAAGCTGAAGAAAACCCACATACAAACGTCTCTCGATTTTTAGAGATTTGTCAACACTTTTGATATCAGGGTATCTCAGATGATTCTATCAAAATAAGGTTGTTCCCACTCACACTACATGATAAAACTCTGGAGTGGTTAGATTCCCAACATATTGCTAACATTAGCACATGGAACAATTTAGCTCAGAAATTCTGCAGAAAGTTCTTCCCACCGGCCAAGATAGCGAAACTAAAGCATGACATATCAATATGAAGCTTACGTTAAACAACCAAAAGGATTTATTGATCCTAAATTCTTGCATTATGTCTATAACCTGAATAAAGCTTTATAGGTCTTAAACAAGCTCTTGGAACTTGGTATGATAGACTAACTGCATATCTTGTGGAACATGATTTTTCAAAAGGTGGTGTAGATAGAACTTTATTCATTAGACACATTGAGAAAACCATCACCATAGCTTAGATTTATATTGATGACATCATTTTTGGTTTTCCTATTGATTCTCTCTCTTATGAATTCGTTGAATGCATGAAACAAGAATTTGAGATGAGTATGGTTGGAGAATTAAATTACTTTCTTGGTTTCCAAGTAAGACAAACTGATGATGGGTTGTTCATATCTCAATCGAAGTATGCAAAAGACCTTGCCAAACGTTTTGGACTCGAAAGCAAAAAACACGCTAGAACCCCAATGAGCACTTGTGTCAAGTTGGTCATGATCATACATGTAAGATGTTGATCAGACACTATACAAGAGTATGATAGGTAGTTTACTTTATCTAATTGCAAGTAGACCTGACATAGCCTTTAGCATTGAGGTATGTGAGTGATTTTAGGCTGATCCTAAGAAACCCCACCTGAGTGCCATTAAACATATCATTAGATATGTCAATGGAATCGTAGATCTGGAATCATGTACTTTCGAGATTCTAATCTTGACCTTGCTGGCTATTTCGATGCCGATTGGGCTGGAAATGCCAATGATTGAAAAAGTACTTATGGAGGCTATTTTTATGTTGGTACTAGCCTTGTAGTTTGGATGAGTAAGAAACAAAATCATATCTCATTGTCCACAGTAGAGGCTGAATATATAGCTGCAAAAAGTTGCTCCACTCAACTGCTTTGGATGAAGCAGATGTTTAGTGATTATGGAGTTGAACGTGGTACTGTAACTATGTTTTGTGATAACATTAGTGCCATTAATATTTCCAAAAATCCCATTCAACACTCTCAAACCAAACATATTGATATACGACATCATTTTATTCGAGAGCTTGTAGAGAACCGTGTTGTAACTCTTGAGCATATCTCTATAGAGAACCATTAGCTGACATATTAACCAAACCATTAGATGCTATGCGATTTGAATCTTTTAGGAAGGCTATTGGTGTATGTGTACCTCTTTAAGTAGGTACTTTGGTGCATACTCGTATTTTATCATTGATCGACATTGATTTATGCATGTATCATATTTGTTTATTTATTTTCTAGGAAGAAATCTCATGCATATTTTTTTATTTTTTTTGTGTTTGACATTTTTTTTGTATGTGTTTGGTACATTCATACTTTAAAATAAAAACAATAATAAAAAATAGAATATTAAAAAATAAAAATGCTAATATATAATATACTCAAGTTTGTTGTGATCAAGTATAGGTTTAATCGATGAGTTGTAATATAGTTTTCATTGCTGGCTAAGTTATTATGGAGTACTTGGTATATGTGACATCATGTACCATCTTCACTATATATACTATGCTATTGTTAGTGTGACTCAACTGCACATGTAAGATTTGGGATGACAATAATATGTTAGTAAGGTGACTTTGAACATGAATTGACTTTATTTATTAGACATAAGCTCAAGTCTATCCCTGGTTATGAAAGTTCAATATCTTATATTCTTTTTCAGAGCCTATTTGACTTGAGCAATTAAGTGTGTAGATTTTTCATAACCTAGTGCATATGATCATCTGACTTGGGTTAACCGACCTAAAGCTCGATACATGGGTCATTTTAGTCACTTAATGGAGAAGGGCATTTACTTAAGATGTCAAAAATGATAATGAGCTTAAAATATTAAAAGACGTGAAAATAAAATTTGCTCAAAGTTAGGGAGGAGAAAAGAAAATATCCATACAAAATGAGCTTTTCTTTTTAGGTTCTAATGTGCTTTACATAGTTTGACTTTCATGAGTACATGAATACACTTATTGGCAGTGATGTTTAACATGTTCTTTCTCATAAAATTAAGGTTTGGAGCCTACTTACAAAGTAATAGTGACACTTTACACATATGAGTCACTCATACAATTATTCCATGTTAACTTGAACTAAATATGTGGAAAGGTTTAATGTACGTTGATTATACATGTGTATGCTAACAACTGCATTTTTGAGTTATTATATGTTAATGTTGTAAGTTTTTAATTATCGATCCCCTTGTCATTTGTGACAAAAAGGGGAGTATTAGTAGTTAGATATTAGGTTGACTGATATTATTATTATTTTGACTGATACCTATGATGTACTTAAAAATTTTTATTCGATTTTTTTGGTAAGTTGGTTTACATTAATATTGCATCTTAATTTATCTGGTATAACTTATAATTATACATTGATACTGCATCTTAATTTAGCTGGTATAACTTATGATTAGCTGTTTGAATTGTGTTTATCTATATCATTATTCACGTACATTTACACTCGGTATTTGAGTGGTCCGTTTCAGAAAAAGGGTTAGACAACGGAAAATCACATTTCAGCCGGGACAGTTGATTTTGGGAGTAGTTGTTGTTTTGTGTTTGTATTTCTACTACCTTAACTTTAAATTTGTAGTTTTGTCATCGAATGCCAAATATGGATCTTGTTAGGTTTTATGTTATTGACAAATTTGTGAACAAAAATGACTAAAATTAATATGATGTAAAAGTTAAGGAGTAAGTTGCAATTTGTATAAATTTATTTGTATAGGTTTTAGGATTCGAGTATGAAAAGAGGAGAAAAATGGCGCCACATTTTCGCTAGCTCATCGTCTGTCTTTGCTCGAGCGGCAGAAACAGAAATATCATCGCTTGCCTGCCGCCTTGTCCTCGCTCAAGAGATAACCTGTCGCTCACATTTCGCTAACCTCTCGCTCAAGCGACAGTGTCATTCGGAAAGTTTTAATTCATGTTTTAAAGACTTTTTATCCTGCACATTCAACCCTAAACCTACAATATAAATACCAACACGCCTCTGAACGTTTTTCTTGAAGGTTGAACATTGAGAGAACACATATTACTCCATAATTCTTCATTAAATTCACCCATAATTTTCAATCTTCGTAGTTTCAATTGTTCTGGCAGTGAAAACATAATCCTCACTTGATCCAAATATCAAACTGCTTACTTCCTAAACATTTGTCAGAGTTCTGAATATCAAGGGAAGGTGACTAGAGTTCCAGTTGTTGTTGGAGAACGCGGATTAAAGACCCTCATTTGCGAACCAAAATCATTTCTTCTCTTTTTTTCTCTCAATTCTCTCCTAAATCTCATTTGTATTCTTCATTCTTTCCACTCAAATCATAAATTATTACTCAAAATAAAAAACCCATTACATCTACACTTCATTTCTTTTTTCAAAATTCAAATTTTCATCCACCAAATCTCACATTCCCCCAAAATCTGAACACCACTTCTTCCATTCCTCATTAAATTTCTACAATGTCGGGCTCAAAACGTATGGGAAAGATGCTTAAGAGCACGGTGAGGCGATCTCCTCCACCATCCTCCAATGAAAAGTTCGATTTGGAACCTGAGGTACTGACCAACTCATTTGAAAAATCCCAATCTTAATAGATAAGAACGTTGACTTTGTGGGTTTTACTATTGAAGTCCTGCATTTCATATATAAGAACTTTTTGAAAACATGGGTTAAATTTCAATTGCCACTTTAGAAGAACATGCATACCTACGGCTCTTGAAGGAATTTTATAAAAATATTGCTATTACTCCCCGTTCCGGTGACATTTCATGTTTAATTAAAAATAAACGCATTTGTCATCAACAAAGCTCTTATTCATGACATTTTAGAACTTGAAATGTGTGAAACACAAATTTTTCTTCACAAAGCACATCTCACTTTAGACGGCTATGACCTTATCGAGGCCGTCATTGAGTCACCGGGAAAGTTTTTGAAGATATCACGAAAGTTAGCACTAATCAATTGACTCTTCCATGCAAAATTTTAAAATACCATTGCAAATGTTATCCTATCACAAAAGGGTCATCGAGATGAAGTGAGTTCTTTTGATCTCTTTCTTCTCGACTCTTTTCTTGTCGGTAGGAAACTTGATTTTCCCACCATTACATTAGGCCTCATAAAGCTTATCCATCCCTCATGTCACGTTAAAGCTTTACCATATGGCATGCTTTTTACGAAAATTTTAAACACTTTAACGTTTCTTTGGGTGATGAGACATTTGTCCAACTTCGACCTATCGACACTTTAAATATTCAAATACTTAAACACGTGAAAATTACTAAAAAATATGGTCAGTGGGTAGCACATACTAAGGGGCTTGACTCCACCTCGGGTCCTTTGACTCTACCGTTTGAGGGAGATGACGATAGTGATGATAATGACATACCGGAAGCTCTTATTCATCCTCACGACATTCCAGGCTCCAATATCCCTCGATCTTCGGACAGTAGCTTTACGTTTATCGAGGATCACTACAATCTTCTCAATAGCTGCATCGATTCTCTTACATCATCAATTGCAAGTTCAGCAGGCCGCCATACAATCTCAACATGATGCCATTCAAACACAACAAGTGTCAATGTAGGCTCAGTAGAATGAGTTCTACTCCCATTTTTGTACCCACTTTCCTCCTCCGGAGCTGTAGTCATAGATTTTAATAGATATTATTTGCTATACGATGAGTAATTCCGTATGCTTTAGATATTATGCGTTTTTGGATATTGCGCTTTAAATGTTTTTGGATATTATGTTGTTTGATTTGGTTATCTCATGTTATCATTTATGCCTGTGGTTGTTTTCAATACATGAATTCCCTATTTCATAGTCTTTTTGCTTATGCCAAAAGGGGAAAAATAATATATACGATGATATGCATATTTGGCCTGTATAAGAAGGGGAAACAATGTCATATTAATGCTTGATCTATAAAAGATGGAGCATTCTTCTTATTACAAATCATCATTTGTTTGTCATAATAAAAAAAGGGAAAATTGTTGACCTATGGTTGATCTTATATTTTGATTATAACAAACAAAGTGATTTTATTTCTAACATTTATATTCGAGTCTTCATTGTTACATATTGATCAAGTTAGAGACAAAACAATTTCTATCAAAAGACTTGCAGTTGATGATCAAGAAAATCCAAGATGGACTCGAGCATTTACAATCGGAGACAAATCGAGTACCCGCGTCAAATCAATCGAAGATATTAGAACTAGATGTTTGAACTCATTTGTAAAGGTAAAATACTTTAATTCTTAGAAATGACTCATTAGAAGCTTAAGTAACAAACTTTTATGCACGAGAAAAATCTATTTCGTAAAAAGTTTGCACAAAATTTATTTTTCAAAGATAAGAATTTCAATTTAATTTTCAAACCTTCTAGCATCACTTACCTTGAAAAATCATGTAAAAAAAGTCATTTATAAGACTACATTGTTTCAAACAAACGAACGAGAGAAGCCAAAAAAATTCAGCCCATTCGGACGTCTGGTTTATCCGCAACGGTCGATTTTTAAACCGTTTTGACTTCTGAAGAGCAATGACTAAATCAGTCGTTCAGAACAATACCAGACATTCTGATGATCATCCGATTCGACGAAGTTTTTAACGTTTTTCAACTGCTATAAATATTAACTCACTTGTTATTCATTACAATATTAAAGGGCATTCAAGTGAGACATTTTTTTAACAAAATTATATTGATTTCTCATCTAATTTATTATTATCAAATCATTTTAACTTTGAAAAACTTTTGATCAAATTACCTTTTGAAAATCATTGTACACATAAGAGTTTTTCATACCTAACACTTGAACTTCATTCATTGCTATCTATTAAAGTGTTAGCATATTTCTCTCTTGGTACTTAATTGTGATCATATCATTTATTAAGAGAGAAGTTTCGTTTGTAAAGCCAAATTTCTTTAAAAACTTGTGGGGTTGTGTTGAGGTCCCGTAAAGCTTAACGTTGTATACGGATCGGTGTTTCTTGTTTGTAATTACTGAAAACATTGTAAAGGATTGGATCGCACCATAAATCAATCAATATAGTGAAATTGACACTTCTAGTGCCGGAGAGTTTGGTAACAGAGGACGTAGATCTTTACGAACCTTCATAATTATATCATTTGCATAATCTATCTATCTCTCTTTACTTATTGCTTTCATGTTCGTGCTTATTATTTGAATTAATCTATTTGGTTATTATGTACTTGATTTTAGATTAATTTCTCGAAAATATTTTACAGGCACGAAGAAGTTCATTGTCGGAAAGTTCTAGAGTGCAAGATGATAGACTCCAAACCGTTATTAGTCAAGTGTAAGAACTGTATGTTCTATTTCATGACATTCATGCGGGGAAGATGAAGTTGAATGGATCATTCCAAATTGCCATTATCATAGAGAAACCCTTTCCATCATGAAGAGACTTCCAAAAACTATTTCAAATACAAGTGCAAGAAGATGAACTCGGAAGAATTGATAGTTTGTTTGGGGATTGAATAAGATAATAGCAAGACCAAAAGGAGATCTTAGTGGACTTGGTTGTTCGATTTGTAGTTTCTAAAGATAAGTCCATTTGTTGCTAGATCTTTTGTATTCTCAAACTATTGTAAACATTTTTGCCGTTTTGGCAATTTTAGTGCAATCAAGCATTACTCGTTTTTTTTATTAAAGAAGGGCGACACCTTCGAAATTTTATTGATCATCCCTCACTTGTGGGGGAGGAATATCGTGGTTACATGAAAATAATGAGAACAATAAATGAGGAAGTACTACTTCCCTTACAGTGTGAATAAATGAAGAAAATTAAAACAGTAAACGAGGAAGTACTACTTCCCTTACAGTGTGAATAAATGAAGAAAATTAAAACAGTAAACGAGGAAGTACTACTTCCTTTACAATAAAAACTAATGCAAATTAAGGCAAAAATAAGAATTGGAAATAAAAATAAAAATCAAACTTTGGCACTAGGCAATCCAAGTCTGTTAATTTGTACTAGTGCCCTAATATGTCGTGGTAGGTCATGTAGTCCATATATCTGATATCGTCGATGATCCCAACCCTCCGCAGCAAGAGAATCTGCAACCTGGTTTCTTTCTTTGTAAATGTGAGAAACTGTATCTCTGTCGAAGGATATGATATCTGTGATATGTCTGAGTATGCCCTGAATAGCCCATGGTCCCCCTCCTCTTGTGATGCAATGAATAGCTACTGTAGAATCAAACTCTACCCAAATAGCTGAAAAATCAAGTCCATGAGCTAGTAAAATTTCATCAAGAGTAGTTTGGAGCTCTGCCTCTAATATCAAGCATGGTCCATACGAACCTGAGAAAGTCCTGATACAGTATCTTGTGTGTGGTATCTGATTATGCCCTTCCATTAGAAAAATCATCCTTGACGCATCCATCAATAATGTGGGCACTGCGGCGCCCATCGTCGGTTGAAAAACTACACTGCTCGTCTTTCAGTATTTTTATTATAACGTTTTCTCCCGATCTCCGATTGAGATGATTCAAGATGATTTGAAAATATGATTCAAATGGATACAATTTTACTTCAGATATTTTTTTCTAATTCAAATTTTTGCTATATAAAAAATGAGTCTCAATATGAGACTACAAATCTGGAGCATAACATTTTCGGTTGGAAATTGATGTGTGATCGTATTTTGATTATATTTGATCCCTTTGACTTCTTTCTTCATCCAATTGACTCCAAGCACTCTCGAATCTTCATTTTGAGGTCCGACACAACTTTGAATTATTTGCACTTTAGCCCTCGAACTTTGGATTTCTTACAATGTAGTCATTCTCTCTAATTTGCCAACTTTTGCTCATTTTCTTCAATTTCATCAACCTATATCACAACATCAAAACATACATTAAAATGCCCTAAAACTCTCTCAAGGATAAC
>CAIGRS010297958.1:0-18543 GCA_903798395.1 Fraxinus floribunda
TCTGAAAATTCAGTGACCGTTTATGGAAGAAATTTCAAATTTCAGTGACCGTTTCTGAAACTTTGAAACTTCAGTGACCGTTTTGAAATTTTCAAATAACTTCAGTGACCATTTGTGAAATTAACCCTTTAAAATTTCGGTGGAATGCTATCGAGGATACAGTTATCAAACTTTCATTTGTCAGGCTAAAGGTGCGGGGCTAACTGATTTGTGTGCATGATATTTTCTTACAAATACAACCGAATCTACGGATGTTTTATATTATATTCCTCTTAGTGATAGAAAGAATGAAGAACTAATTATAAAATTCTGTAGATCGAGCATACTTCCTCGAAAGGGATAATTACTGAAGTCGATTGAGCCTTGATAATCGCAAGGCAAGGTTACTTGGGAGACTATAGGTCCCTGACTTTGATCACTTAACAGCTTTGATCCTTGGCAGTGGTTCTGAGTCAAAGCTACACATACCTGAGAAACCAAAGAGCTAACTTGCTTTGTTAATGCACATAAAAAATTTAATCTATAAACAGGAAGACAATCAATGATTTATCACTTACTTGTTCCTCGTGCAGAATACGAGGCACCAAATATAACTGGGTTGCACTACCATATTCAAGGCAAATTTCGTTGCACGTTTCTAGATAACTATCGACAGGACTTGCTATATATGGTCTATCCAGGGCAAGCATGGTTCCCACCCTGAAGAAAAACAATTGCAATCCACAATGTATGACTTAACAAAAAAAATAAAAAATGACAAGACACTAACCGTGTAAACTAGCCTACCTGAAAAGATTGGCAAGCGAGTCTGCTCTCCCCAGACTAGAAATTTTAACCTGGTACCTTCGTTTTATCAACAAGAGTGATTTGCTTTCTCTGCAAACTACCATACTTTCCTTGAATTTCCGGAGGTCCAATATGTTCAATCCTGTCCGAAATTGGGAAAAAAAGAGCATGGGTCACTGAGAATAGATCACAATAATGCTAAAACGCAGAGTCTGATGGTTCAAAGAATTAGCATGCATAGAGTATAACCCTTATAAAGAAGTTGAATCTGTGACCATCTATAATTAAATTATGGATTAATAGCAGAAAACCTTCTAGAAATGTTTCGATTTGAAATATGTCCCCTGCCTATTTGGAAATCGCAGAAACCCCCTCCCCCCTATTTGAAACCTTTTGTGCCATCCTACCATTAAGATCCATCAAATTTGCCGTTAAAAATAGTAAAAAATGTAATAAAAAACAAGGAACAATTGTAATTTCAATACCCCAAACATTTTAGTTTTTAAACAAATTATACCCAAATTTTTTACATGTACCACCTACAATCTCAAACATTTAAAAGTTTATCTTCTTCCTCACCTTTAACCATACCCAATTAAACCAAAAAATCGAAACCCAGAGCCCCCCGGGGCACAGCTGGATTGGCAAAGGAGGTGGGAGAAAAAATCTACATAGCTGGGGGAAGTTGGGTGGGTTCGAATTCTTAGGAGGAGAACCTCAATGGAATCCAGTGGAAATGCACACAAACCCTGGCCAATCCAGGCATATCCTGCGATTTACCTCTTACACCAAGGCCTAGGGGTGGGCGCTCGTAATGGTGCGTAACCAACAAAAAAAAAATAATCAAAACCCAGAAAATCCAATTAAATTCAGAACTATGGAATACTCCTCAAAATCAAAATCAATAAGATTCAAACTTTGCCTTTTCATTTTCAATAATATTAGTGCTCAACCCTGAGGGGTTGCTCAATTGATCAAACCTTGAGTTTGCTCCCCGATGGTCACCAATTCGAGTCCCCTTAGGGCAACTGATGTGAGTACCGACTGTAAACTTCGGGGTTCTGTGAGATTAATCGAGGTGCGCGCAAGCTGACCCAGAGATCCACGGTTATCAAATAATAATAATATTAGTGCTCAATGGTGTGACCACACTGTACAACATGAGATTGACTTTTGGTGGGCTGGTTTCCTTGGTCTAGAGATGGCTTATTGCTGGATGTTTCACCATGTTTGTTGGTTTGTCCGTGGATGAAATATGCGCTTCATATCCTACTTCTGGGAGACTCTTTTATTGGAGTGTGAAGGATACTGGTCCAAGCAGGGAACCCTTTGCCTCATGGATCACTGGAAGGTAAATTTAACACTACGGTTTTGGGGGTCAAAATCCAAAGGCAATTGAAAATGGCGTCCAATAATTGGACAACTTTATATTATGCACCTAGTGCCCTGAATTCTGATCTTTTTATGTGTGTGTGTGTGTGAAATTTAGATGTAGCTTGATTGAACGAGTGTGAAATTTTATTTTCTTGGAACCTTGCAACGTTTGTAATGGTGAATCTATATTGCAATTAGTGTACTAAATGTTTAATGTAAAACGGAAACTTAGCCATAAAAAAATGGAGCGCAGAAGAAACTTGCTTGCAACAACAGTTCAAGACAATTCACCAATTTAGAAGTTCTCCGTGACTCTAGGCGGTGTTGCTCAAATTTGCTTTAATTTCTATCCAGCTCAGAAGTGTATGTTTATGCCCTTCACCAACACTATTTGAGGAGTATCCTAGAGTTCTGAATTTAAGTGGACTTTCTGGATTTTTTTTTTTTTTATATAACCTTGGATATTTGGGTCAGCTTGCGCGCACCTCGACTAATCCTACGGACCCTAAAATTTACGACTGGATACTCGTCTCAGTGGCCCCGAGGGACTTTTTTGAATTTTGATTTTGATTTAATTGGGTATGGTTGAAGGTAGGGAAGAAGATGATGTGGGGTGGGGAAGAAAATAAAATTTTAAAGATTTGGAATTGTAGACTTACTATAGAAAAAAATTTGGGTTCAAAATAAAATAAAATTTTTTAGTACTGTAATTGATTTCTATTTAATTTTGGCATTTTTTACGGCAAATTTGACGAATCTTGACGGCATGAGATTTTTCGCACAAAAGGTTTTAAACAAGAGAGTTTTCTGCGATTTTCAATAAGTACGGGGATATATCATAATGGAAACCTTTCGAGGGAGTTTTGTGCTATTAATCCATTAAATTATATTTATAAAATGGTAAAGTTCATTATATTACAGTTGAATAAGAAAATGGTATTTCATAGATCTTTCTTCTTCCCAGTAATGAAAAGGCATATTGGGCCAAACAAAAAGGAAAGAGAGAAAGAAAGAGCCTATTAGGCTCGTTCATTTCATATAGAAACACATGAAAGAGACAACATTGTACCTTGCATACAAAGAATATGAAGTACCTTCACAGCATCAAGAGAAATGGAAGAAAAGGAATCCGTGCAAAACTGTGCTCCAAGCAGCATCGCATCATTATCTTCATCCTGCGTCCAAACATACAAGTAGAACTAGGTTTGGAAATTGAATTGGAAAGCCATTTCATACTGGACCAACAATGACTGACAAGCAGAAAGAGCCATTAGACTCAAAGTAGCTATTCATAAGAGATAGCATGTACGGTGAAGATTCATATGACACATTAAATTTAGAGCTTCTTCAAAGCTGATTTTTTTTTTTACTCATATCCAGTGAATATGCTTTGTGATCATGAGCAATGAATTAGTCATCATATTTTCTATACCCATCAATTAGAGATCTTTAGAAAGGAGTCCCTTGTTTGCATGAAGGCATTTACAATTTTTAACCTTTGTATTGTGTGATGCTAAAACTAGCAAAGGGATCACTATTGTAACAAAAGTTAACCTTGAGAATCAGGAAAGAACATAGAGTTTGATGCATACCTCGTCTAACAGTATAATGAAGTATTCAGTCGGTAAAATTCGTGCACGACTTGAACTCCCTGTGGCCATTCGAAGATAACATAGTCCGGAAAACTTCCCTGCCCTTATTCAGAATTCCATTTTTCAGCTACATTGTAAAACCTGCTTCAGAATGCTAGATATTTTAGAGCAAGCGAGTTCATGATCAGGGGACAACGAATATGTACTTGTCCAAAAAAGAAGGAATGGCAGACTATCGCAGAGCTGCTATATTCAGCTACTAGTTTGCTTAACTTTTACTGTATTGCTTTCCAACTTTTTTCATATTTACTAGTGCATTGTATTTGGTATACGTTGTGATGCAAATAAATCACTCTAATTTAGCACATTTCTAACATTATTTGAGCCCTTATTTGAGTCACATTACAATTTTCATTTTCATTTTCAACCACATATAATTCGATAAAATAATATTTTCCATCACACCAATAACTTTTCCTTCTTTTTCAACCATACTTTCTCCATCAATCAACTATTCCAAAATACATTTTTCCAAAATAATGTAGCTCAAACACACCCTGAATCTTAAGAGGTAATCTATTTGACAGGAAACCATGAGAACTTTGGTTGTAATATAATTGTTGAGAATAGCAATCTTATGAGATGTAAATGGATTACTCACCAGTAACGTCATGATGTCAAAAAAATGACAAAGCTGGACCTCTTGACAAGATTCAATAATGTTAGAAATGTGCTAAATTAGAGTTATTACATTCAAAAGAACAACTGAGGAAAGCTATGAAAAATGTTTTGATGCGCAGAAGTATAGCATTATTATTTCATGTTGCAACTCTAAACCAAAAGAAAGAACAAGTTCATCCATGTTTATTAGTCAAACTTTCATATAAGAATGAATAATTTCAATTATATCAGTGCAGCTTAAAGACATTCACCTTCTGTGCAGATATAGATCTAATCATAATCTCGAGGTTTATAGGGGAAGCTAAGCATGTAAATATTTGTCCCTGTAAAAAAAAATCATTCATCAGATACAGGAAAACTATACAAGTACATGAGAATAGAAACTGTTCACAACTGCACCAACTGAAGTTAATCAGAAGACTAAATTCCATCTCTTCCAAAACCAACAAAATTTTCTCATTGAGCCTGAACACATTTTCTATTACATGATGATAGCAACTAGAAGACTAATCAACGACGCTTTTGGACTTCTATCAATCATTACCTGAAATATTGAAAATATAGCCGTTATTGTTGACTTTTATTAGATGGGTGGAACCCAATAACGGTCATATTTTCAATTTTAATTGGATTTTAAGCCGTACCAAACAGGCTCTAAATTCCATCTCTTCCAAAACCAACAAAATTTTCTCATTGAGCCTGAACACATTTTCTATTACATGATGATAGCAACTAGAAGACTAATCAACGACGCTTTTGGACTTCTATCAATCATTACCTGAAATTAGGCTAAGTTGATATTACGATTTTGACCAATTCCAATAACATCTAAAAACAAGCACTGGTTTCTCAAGATCTGACTGAAAATTCTCTTTGTTTAATGCATGTGAAATACACAAATGAGTAGTCCATGCAATTGTAAATGGATTTTAGTGGAGATGAGAAAGTATGCATGTTCTACAAAACATTCATAGGCTCTCGTCACACCTGGAAGAATAAAAGCATCGATTTACAACTCCTTCAATGACACTGCTCAAGGATAAGAACTTTTTCTCATATATAGAATCAGTTGTAACAGCATTTGGTAGCTTCCCTCTCCTATGTTTCTTCTTTAATTGAGTAATGCATTCCGGCTGCTTTTTCAGAGCTTTTTCAGGGGAGGGTGGTACCTATTCCCGTACCCTAAACCTTGGCTGTGGGAAAAAACAATCCCTTACCAACCAAGACAAAGGAGAATTGGTATATTCCTAGAAGAGTTCAAACATGAAATGGTTGTTTGGAAAGAAAAATTGGCAATCTTAGAAAGATAGAATACCTTAATCACAATGCTGTTTCCTGAGAAGACTGCTGCCAACATTGGATTGAATATGTTGTGAAATGGATAGTTCCATGAAACAATAGCTCCAATAACACCAAGGGGATGAAATTCCACTTTGGCTGTCTTGTGAATCATCGATCTTCCACGGGATCTATGATCATAAGGTGATGGCTATGAATTTTCATTGGGTTTCTAGGCAAACATTCTCTTGGAAAATGCAATCCAGACAAATATGAAATTCACTCAGAAGTAAATAAGAATGCTAGGGGACTAGCAATTTATGGCTAAATCTAGCCAACAATCAGAGAAAATAGAAGTGATATTATAGAGGAACTATATGCTAATGCAGCAGCTTCTGTTACAGCTGAAAGGAAAGAAGATTCACCATTTGGTTTCCAGAGGCCTAAATAAAGAGAAATGCAAGTAGCTTATCAAAATTTTAGAAATACTAAAATGGGATCTGGGATCATGTCATGTAGCAGTACTGGCTGAAAGGGGATTATAAAACCAAGAGAAGAGAATCTTGCACCAAATGTGTCAAATCAACCAAAGAAACAATCACAGGATTGTACAGTACCTACTAAATATCATAAGACTGCTCGGTAGAAAAAGGTGAAAACATGGCTCATAAATGCCTTAATTGAGTTTACATAACTTAATCAAAGGTAAGGGTGTATTGATGAAGTTTTTATCTCAGGAGAACGAGCATGTGATTAGGCAATTACCTGTACTCAGTCTTTAGCCACTTTTCTCCCTCAGACAGAAGCCAAGTGATCTTCTCACAAGTTGTCATAATTTCCCCCAAAGAAGCGTCTAGCATGGTCTTTCCAGTGTCACGTGAAGAAAACATTTCCTTACATAACATACAGACACAACACAAGTGCCAAATTATGACAATTCCAAAAGATGTAAATCTGTAGCAACCATGTGTCATGAGCACTTGAGCAGATCAGCAGAGCATTGAGGAAATGAAAATGTACTCGACGAATTCAGTATGTGAATAAACTGTTCTCCAGTTTTCATTTTGAGCCCTCATTGTCATGCAAGAGAAAAAAAAATAAAAATACTCATAGTCGCAATAGCTTATTGTTTGCTGTATAAACAGCCCACACCAGATAGTTTATACCGTTTTTAATTAAATCAGATTTAAGTATTGAACAGCTCCACTCTCCTACAACGGAAAAAGAATAATGTATTTCCAAGTAAAATAAATATTAACCGGAAATTTAACAGATACGTACATTAATTTGTTGAGACAGCTCTTTCGAGATCACGTATCATAATTTTAAAATTAATTAGAGCATTCAAATTTCAGTTATTTTAATACATAAGCATAACATACACATTATAGAAATTTATAAATGGACAAAAATAATTATTTAAATTGGGACCTGAGAGAGAGAAATCAGATAAGAGAATAGCAGAGGTGACGCCACTGGAATATGCAATGCAATTCTTGAGAATCCAAGACGCAATCCAACTCCATCCCGGACCGTTTATCATCTCTTCTTCCCTTTCGCTTCCTCTTTCTGATAAAATCGGTTTTGGAATTTAAGAAACGGATCCTCTTCTTCATTTTCTTCTGATCTGTGCTCGATTTCCATTGTTGAGGCCTCACTGTCCATCGGCGGAAAAAGGAGAATTGAAACCTAATTTATGTGACATGTTTATTTAGCTTGGACAATATTTGTCCACCATGTTGCCCAATGACTCGCGTTTAAGTTTTTCTCAATTAATTAGGCGGATTGGATTGGTCATTATAGAAGTTCGAGTTGGATTATGAAGCACGATCTATTAATAGACCATACCAGCTTTGAACCGAGCCTTTTTGACACCACCACCGTGGTCACCAAGCAGGAGAAGGGGAATGTCAGTTAATGGCGCCAATTTTAAAGGAATTGGTTAATTAATGCCAAAATAAGAGAGTCATCCCATTTGATACGTTATTTTTCCTCACCATTCCTATCTAACCAACCCTTTCTGTCCCAACATCTGAATCTTTCATCAGATTCTCATAATCCACATTTAACCCAAAAATCAAAATCAATCTTTTTGATCAAATGGACAGAAATTATTGGCCTTTTGGCTTTCTCTGTCCATCCTTGTTCCATGGATGAAAACAAGGTATGTTACAAATCCTTAAATCTTCGTTACATTTCTGATATAATATTTTCATGTTTATTCATGATCTGATATATTTTTAGGAGTGAAACAATCAACCTATTGATGAAGAAAGAAGAAAATTTCTGGGTTAAATGGTTTGCCACCCCAGAATGAAAGAGGGATCTTATAGTTCTTTGTTAGGTGCATTCGAAGATCAATTTCCTCAAAAGGGCTTGTTTATATAGATATGAACTGTAATACCAACATCTTCTTTTGGGCAATTATATGTTCTTGTATTATAAATAGAATTCATTCTGCTTCAAATCTTGAATCCTATGTATTGGCTTGTGGCGCTTCAAGTAATGCCGCTGATGCCAATGGCAGGAAATGGATTTCAGATACTGAATTCCTTATTGCCCCCGAAAAAACAACCTCGGCCACTGCTCAATCTCAAGATCCTTCTTTGCCTTCCCCAGTTCCATATATGCGTGCAAGAATTTTTCATTCCGAATCCTCGTATAAATTCTCCATTTCTCCCACGAAACGACACTGGATTAGGCTTCACTTTTATCCCTCCTCCTACAATAGTTTGAACTGTTTCGATTCATTTTTCTCGGTGACTGTTGATGGCTTCACTCTTCTTAACAATTTTAGTGCATCAATCACGGCGAAAGCACTTACACAGGCTTATATTGTAAGGGAATTTGCTTTGATTCCGATAAAATCTGGTGCTCTCAGTCTCACATTCACTCCATCAACCAGTTATGAGAACTCTTTTGCTTTTATCAATGGAATTGAGATAATTTCAATGCCTGAAATTTTCGGAGCTGTGCCTTACGTAGGATTTTCAGATATTTCGATGGATGCTGAATACTATACGATGCAGACAATGTATAGGTTGAATGTTGGTGGACAGTTCATTCCAGGAACTAATGACTCGGGGCTTCTAAGAACTTGGTACGATGATTCCCCTTATATATTTGGTGCAGCCCAGGGTGTCACCCCGAAGGCTAGTAAGAAAGTAAGAATTGAATATCCCTCTACTCTTCCAAAGTACATTGCTCCTGTTGATGTTTATAGTACCGCACGAATGATGGGGCCTAATCAAACACTTAACTTGAATTTTAACCTCACTTGGGTATTCCAAATTGACGTGAATTTCACTTATCTTGTGAGGTTCCATTTTTGTGAATATCAGTTGTCAAAGGCTAATCAGAGGGTGTTTGACATTTTCATTAACAATCTGACGGCTTATTCGGGTGCTGATGTCATTGGGTGGACAGGAGGTGAAGGGGTGCCCGTGTACAAGGATTTTGCAATACATGTTGATGATAAAGGTGGTGATGATCAACTATGGGTAGCTTTGCATCCTGATGCAACATCTCAACCTGAATATTATAATGCAATTCTCAATGGATTAGAGATTTTTAAGGTCAATGACACAAACGGGAATCTAGCAGGTCCAAATCCCGTGCCAACACCAACACCTGAATCACCAGAGAAAAGTCCGGTTTTTTCCTCAAAATCGAATAATCATGGCCAAACTGTAGGGATAGTTTTGGGAACTGTGGCTGGCTTTGGTCTAGTCGTTGCAGGAATTTCCTTTTTCAGCTATGGGAGAAAAAAGGACGTGGAAGGAACCGGTGGCAGGAGTAGTTGGTTGCCATTATATGGAAGCTATAGTTCTTCAGGCACGAAAACGAGCAAGAGTAGTGGGAGCAGCCGGTACACAAGTTCTGGTGGAGGTTTCTGTAGGTACTTCTCATTAGCTGAGATAAAACTTGGAACCAACAATTTTGACGATTCCGGAGTTATTGGGGTGGGAGGTTTTGGCAAGGTATATAAAGGCTACATTGACGGGGGTACTGTAGTTGCTATTAAGCGAGCAAATCCATCTTCCGAACAAGGAGTTCATGAGTTCCAAACCGAAATCAATTTGCTTTCAAAGCTAAGACATCGTCATTTGGTGTCGCTTATCGGGGCTTGTGAAGAAGACAACGAGATGATATTAGTGTATGATCACATGGCTAATGGGACTTTAAGGGAGCACCTTTACAAGAATAGTAAGTCCAATTTATCTTGGAATCAAAGACTCGATATTTGCATAGGTTCTGCAAGAGGGCTTCACTATCTTCATACTGGTGCAAAACACACTATCATCCACAGGGATGTTAAAAGTACTAATATTCTATTGGACGAGAATTGGGTTGCAAAGGTTTCTGATTTCGGGCTTTCTAGAACTGGTCCAACCTTCAATGAAACGCATGTTAGTACAGTTGTTAAAGGAAGTTTCGGATATTTAGATCCAGAGTACTTTCGTAGACAGAAGTTGACAGAAAAATCTGATGTATATTCTTTTGGAGTAGTACTTTTTGAAGTTTTATGCAGTAGGCCTGCACTTAATCCTAGTCTCCCTAAAGAACAAGTTAGTTTAGCAGAATGGGCAATCCTAAACCATCAGAAGGGCACACTTGATACCATTATTGATCCACATATTAAGGGACAGATAACGCCGGATTGCTTTAAGAACTTTGCAGAAATAGCAATCAAATGTTTGTCAGATAATAGTGTTCATCGCCCTTCAATGGGAACGGTTTTGTGGAATCTCGAGTATTCGCTCCAGTTTCAAAATAATCCGGATGGTCCAAAACGAGTGGCAGAAGAAAAGGCAAATGAAGCTTATAATATGCACACAACTTTACTAACTATCAAAGAGGAGGAGGATGAAGTGTGCGAGGGACAAGATGAACATAGTGCCAATGAAGTCTTCTCGCAAATAGTGAATCCACAAGGAAGATAAGGTGCTTAGAAGTAAGTCGAACTTACTTAACTCATAATTTTCAAAATACATTTTACGAACAAACTTACTTAATGGACTTGAATGTTATAGTTAAAAGGAATTTTTAGCATTTTGATCTCTTATAGTGGAACCTCGATACACTAGGAATTCATTTGTCACTATTTATACAATAATACTTTGTAGCTTTTCTTGTTTTGTGCTTGCCAAAGTTCTCCTTTATGTGTGTTCTTCAATTGCGAGAAATGCTAACATTAGTTTGAAAAATATGTAATAAAGTAACTCATACCTCACACGATTAAAGATATTTTGAATCTGCATTCTTGTACTTTATAATTGCAAGACTTGGGAAAGTTATGTGTTTTAGTTTCAACAAATTTGAGATTAGCTACATGTTCCCTTTTTTTCCCTGCTCTTTTAGTTTTTTCTTTTCTTTTCTCCTTTGTTTTTAAGAGATATTTATTCCCTGTTTGGTCTAACTAAAAAATTTAATAAAAATTTAATTCAAAACCAATAATTAATGTTAATAATATATTTGATGGACCCATAATTTTTATAATTTTTAAGTAGACATGTTAATAGTTTTTATTAAAATTTATTAAAAGATTAATTTTTATCTAACCAAACATCGACTTAGTCCATGTTTGATAATTATTATTTTTGAATTTCTATAAATAATATTTTATTGTGTGAATGTGATAAAAAATGTGTGCACGGGAAAAAAAACAATTTTTAAATAGTGATTATCAAACAATTTAGCCCCTCTTTGGTCGATATTTTTATTTCAAGAATGCATTTTTCTGTTGATGTGGGGAATGTGTGGTTGAAAATGAAAGAAAAATTATTGAAGTGATGAAAAATATTTTTTATTGAAGAATGTATGATTAAAAATTAGTAGAATAAGAAAAGTGAAAAAAATTAATGGCTTGGTATATGTAACTTGACTCGTTGGCCAAGGTGGAAAGATCACTTCTACGCCATCCATTATACACGACCAACGAGAAGGTTCCACGTGGCAGAGAAAATCTACTTTTTAGATAAAATGGTAAGCCATCCAAAAGTGAAGTGACTTGGCGAATTTCTGTCCGCTGGCAGTTGCTCATGAAATTACCTAAGACCCCTCCTTTGTATGAATAAAACTAGTGTATTTTTTACCAATTTAGAAATAAAACATATTTGACCAAATTAATTCTTTTAATAATAAAGTAATTAATCTATTTTTAATTTGACTATCAAAAAATTATCTATAAGTTTATTTACCTTTAAATACATTTTTAAGCACCATATGTATTTAAAAAAAAAATTGAGTCTGTTTGAGCCACATTTTCTATTAAAATGCATTTTAAAATAGTATTTTGATTGAAAATATAGGGTTCAAAAATAAAAATTAGATTTATATGTAATATTATTATATTGAAAATGTGTGGTTAAAAATAAGATGAAAAAAAATGTATTTTAAGAATAATGTACTTTGACTTGGATTAAAATTAAATTTTAATTTTAGACTAAACATGGGCTATATATTACTGGGATAAATGAAGGGTACATTGGTCATTTCGGTTGTGAAGCATACAGTATATCTGTTAAAACAGAAGCTGCTGGGGAGAGTGAAAGAGAGAGAGAAAGACAAAGAAATGACTCTCTTTTCTTCTGCTCCTTCAAACGCCAAATTCACTCTATCTTCTCCTTCTCAAAATCCCAATTCCTCAAAATTTCACTTCATAATTTCCTTTAAGATCTCCCATGCAAATCCCTCCCACCCTTTTTTAGCATATTCCCATGAATCATCATCGTTACCGCCACTTCTTCAAGAAAAGCCACAAAATTCTGCGACTGAAAGTGATATGGAAGAAAAAGAAAAACTTGCAGAGGATATCATGATTGCCAAGAAGTCTTTAGAGGAGCTTCTTGTTGTGCGTAGGCCGGTAATGGAGTTTTCTGAAGAAGATGATGAAACAGCACCAGATGGTGATGGTGGAAGTGTTAATGAAAAGAAACAGTTTGATTCGTCTTCGATTATTGATGCCGAGCTTTCAAAATTTGCAAAGAAGATGCCGATTTTTGAGCCGGAAAGAATGGATTTGAAGTCTGAAGAGAAGCCATTGATGGTGAATTTGGATTTGGCTTTGTATAAAGCAAAGATTTTGTCTCGGAATTATCGGTTTGAAGAAGCTGAGATAATACTTCAGAAGGTAAATTTTATGCCAATTGTATTATACAGCGTTGTCTGATTTCTGTTATTGACTATATGTAATTTATTGTTATATGAAGTGTATATATTATTGGCCAGAAGATGGAAGGCCATATGTGGCTTTGGGGAAAAATTTGAGTAAACAGTCAAAGATGAACGAAGCTAGAGCTGTGTATGAAAAAGGTTGCCAAGCAACACAAGGGGAAAATCCCTACATTTGGCAGGTCAGTATTGTCGAAAACTACATCCCTATTTGGTTTCGCTAAAAATAAGATTTTTAGTAGATTTTGATTGAAGTTGGTGAAATGTTTGGCCGAAAAGATGTGGACCCAATGAAAAGTAAAGTGGAAAATGAGTTTGAGTAGAAAAATGAGTTCTAGAAAATGGAGATCAGACGAGGTGGTTAAAAGCATAACTGGACAAAAAAAAAGGGGGGCCTAGGATTAAGTATTGCGATTGTTTACTTATAAAAATTGTTTACTTGTAAAGATGAATCCATGCTTGAGGTAGCTTGTTGAATGCTGAATTTGAATTAAAAGGGGTGGGGGGTGTTCTTTCTCTAATATCTCAAGCTTTTAAATCAGATGGTTAAACAAGTATTATTGTACTCTAGTATCGTGAGCATCTGGTGCATATTCAATGCATTTGTGTGCTTAAGACGTACTAATTCTGGACAGTTGTTTAGTTTAGAAAGCTACATGGATACAAAATGGAAGATTGCTTATAGAATCATTTTACTAGTTCAATTCAATCTTCCTTGAGCAATAACCATTAAGTGAACTACATGAGATATTTCTGGAATTTATGCATAATCTGAAAATACAGCTTAATTGCAGTCATTGTCTCCCCCATGCCCCCATTTGAACATATATCAAATAGACATTAAGAGCAAAACATCTAGTTGGGTTTAGATTATAGATCGAGAAGTTAAAAACAAATTTATTTGGACGAGTACTCCACAGTGTTATGTGCATTGCTTTTTCTTGGCAGAACAGATGAATTTAAAAAAGCAGCATTCTTATTATTTTTTTATTTTATCAGATCTTTACTTGGACTTATTTCTTTGGAGTAGTGTTGGGCTGTTCTGGAAAATAAGTTGGGTAACGTAAGGAGAGCTAGAGAATTATTTGATGCTGCCACAGTTGCTGATAAGAGACATATTGCAGCCTGGCATGGATGGGCTGTCTTGGAGTTAAAACAGGGAAATATTAAAAAGGCAAGGAATCTCCTCAGCAAGGGTCTCAAACATTGTGGGGGAAACGAATACATTTACCAAACACTTGCGCTTCTTGACGTCAAAGCAAAACGGTATGAACAAGCTAGATATTTATTCAGGCAGGCAACAAAATGCAATTCCAAAAGCTGTGCCAGTTGGCTTGTAAGTTGTGAAACGTGCTTTCTCCTTTTCTTTTATTTTTTGGTATTCTGCATGGGTGATTGTTGATGGAATATACTTCTTCGTTTTTGTATAGGCATGGGCTCAGCTCGAGGCACAGCAGGAAAATATTCAGGCTGCTAGGAGGCTTTTTGAGGTTTGTTCTTTTGAGACCTCGTCCTAGATTGTAATTATAGTTATTTCGCCATCAACTGTGTTCGGATTTATGGACCCTAAGCCCCTGTTTGGCCCCCATTTTGGGATGTTGAAATTTTTTGGAATAGTGATTGATGGGAGAATGTGTGGTAGAAAAGTAATGAAAAGTTTTAGATTTGTGTGTAATATTATTTTATTTGATAAATGTGTAGTTGAAATGAAGAAAGAAAAAATTAATGTAATGGAAAAAATGGGGGCCAAACGGGGGTTAAATATACTATTCATTTATCTCCTCGACTTCTTATCAACCTAGTTCAGTAGTTCGTATAGATGATTTTTATTTTTTCTTGTACGAGTATATTAGGCATTTATATGTTTGTATTAAATATCCCGAGTTTCTTAGTTATAAATAGGAATCTAAGGAGGTAGGTATCTGAGAAGTCAGAGAGGTGTGATGAAAAATTTGTAATCTCCCTCTTCATATAGCGAAAAATCTAGAGCACCGAGTGGTCATAGCATTAATCCATTTTAGTTTTTGTTTCTTTCATTATTGCCCTCGGGATTGGGATAAGGACTTAATTCCTAACAGGGGAAGCCACAAATCAAAACTTCCTTTTCATGTCAGCATTTAGCTGCCATATCATTTTTGTTTTTTGTTCTACCATATGATTTTTATTTCCCTTTTGTCGTACAAGTAATACCTCTTTCCAATGAAACAGAAAGCAGTGCAAGCGAGTCCGAAGAATAGATTTGCATGGCATGTATGGGGAGTCTTTGAAGCTAATCTAGGTAATGTTGATTTAGGAAAGAAACTTCTGAAGATAGGGCATGCAGTGAATCCAAGAGATCCTGTCCTCCTTCAATCACTTGCACTATTGGAATACAAATACTCAACTGCAAATGTAGCACGAGTTTTGTTTCGGAGGGCATCTGAGCTGGATCCAAGGCACCAGCCTGTGTGGATTGTGAGATATTTCTTCTGCACTACAATAACTTATGAATTTTGAAATTTTGATTAAAAAAAGCTGTGAACTTCATCCCTTCTTTCTCTTCTTATATTGAATTAGGTTCTAGAAGGTCTGAAGATGGATTTGCTTGTTTTTCTTAAACATCATCATACTGCTAACTAAAATTTTCGGCTGATTTTTAGGCCTGGGGGTGGATGGAATGGAAAGAAGGAAACTTAGCTACAGCTAGGGAATTATACCAAAAGGCATTATCCATTAATTCAACTAGTGAGAGCGCTGCACGCTGCCTTCAGGTAAGGAAGACAACATTTCCCTGGCTTTCTAGTTTTCTTTCTTATTTTTATCCAAGTGTGATTTTTATATTATGTACTGCCGTGCCTAAGGGCATAACCAAAGTTGAATCTTTTGTTTGATCAATCAAAATCCCGTCACAAACTATACAAATTTCTTCAATAAGCATATAGGCATATAGCTTTATGGATGTATTACTTGTTATAGTGTTCTAATAGCTTGTATTTTTGTCATTTTGCGCATAGGCACTAAATTCGTGGAAAATGATCAATGGTTATTTTCTTAGACATTTTATTTTAGCCATGAAGATCTTATACTTTAATAATGTGGAATAAAATTTTCTCTCTTCCACAATATGGTCAGAGAAATTAGTTTCTAGAATTAATTTGTTAAAATTTCTTTGAAGTTTCAAGTTCATATGTATCCATGGTGATCCTATGGCTATCTCTTTTAACCACAGGCTTGGGGTGTTTTAGAGCAGAGGGCCGGTAATTTATCTGCAGCACGAAGATTATTTAGGTCTTCGCTTAACATAAATTCTCAAAGCTATGTAACATGGATGACGTGGGCATCTTTTGAAGAAGATCAAGGGAATTCTGTGCGTGCTGAGGAAATTCGGAACCTCTATTTCCAGCAGGTAATTCAGCAGGAATAAGTGCATTAATACTCAACATGTCAAACACGTTTGGCGTGCCAAAAACAGTTACTAAGAAGTAATTCTTAAGCTTATCCAAACAAGCTCTTTCCCAGTTCCATGCATGCATGCAAATATTTACCACCATGACAATATGAATCTAAGCCCATGAAATGAGCGGTTGAAATTAATTGTTGGCTTCGACTTCGACTTTGAGATTTTAATTTAAACCAAACAAGGGCTAAGATGTGTATTTTTGTTGTTTTGAAATGCAGCGTACTGAAGTTGTTGACGATGCATCATGGATCATGGGATTCTTAGACATAATTGATCCTGCAATTGACAGCATAAAGAAACTTTTAAATATCGACCAAAACCCGTACTACAAGGTCAAGGATTCTCCGTTAAAGATATCAGAATCCAACGTTGAAGGTGAATTCGTCAGTTTGTCATCTGATTCCAACGGAAGTGGTTTCAATTTAGACGAATTCATCATCACAAAACTATGTCTAGACCCTTCAAAACTGGATGTTCAATTGGGGCCATCTCCGAAGGTTGGTGCAAAGAGTGACTCGAGATCACAGAATAGAAATGTCCCGACACCACCAAGCCTCTAACTTATTTATACTATTGCTTGCATAGAAATGATTCAAACCACGTATGTCCCTTTAATCTTATAAATCTTGTAGCTATTCTGTAAATCTGATGTAAGAATTTGTATGATTACAGCAGCACTATCATCACTGGCAAAACATTACAAGCTTGTTAAAATTTAGTACTCTCCAAACATTTAACATTTTTACCTATTAGTTTATATTGAATACCAAACATGTCCTCCAAATTGATCTAGATTCCAATGGATTTTACAGTGTAATCATCAGCATTGCCATGAAATCCTCCAAATTGACATTTTTTCCCCCAAATTATAGCAAAACTTCGTGTATGATCTGAAGGATTCCCTTTTCATCCTTGATTTAAAAAATTTCTGAAAATTTCGTAGCAAAGTTGTCCTCATCTATGACCATATCCAGCGCTGCACCAAAATTTACACCATTTTGCATCAAATCTTATACCAAATCTTACATTAAACTAAAATTCATCTCCAAACATTACACCAAAACTTACACCAAATGAACAGTGTTTAATCATTTTTTTATTCTTAATAATTTTTTTATTTTAGAAATACATAAATTACTAAATATATAACTATGTTAAATTAAGGAAAATATTAAATACATTAATAAATATATTATTAAAACATAGCACAATTAGTAGAGNTACACCAAATGGATAGTGTTTAATCATTTTCTTCTCTTTTTTAATTCTTAGTAATTTATTTATTCGAAATATTATTTGTTTATTTGTTTTAGAAATACATAAATTACTAAATAAATAACTATGTTAAATTAAGGAAAATATTAAATACATTAATAAATATATTATTAAAACATAGCACAATTAGTAGAGTCACTTCAACAATGAAAAATATGAAATTATGCCATTAAAAAATAATACACTGCATTTCGAATTTGAATATTATAATATTATGAAGTCGAAATATCATTGCAATTTAATTCTCGGAATGTGGTTGTTGTAATATATTTCGTGTTAACTATAAATAATCGTGTTTGTTATATTTTAGAATTTTTATTCTTATTTTAATTAATATGTTTTCTTTAAATAGAACTCGTTTAATGTAGGTATGTGGTTATTGTAAAATATTTCATGTTAACTATAAATAATCGTGTTAGTTATATTTTAAATTTTTTTATTCTTATTTTAATTAATTCAGTAATTATTATTTTTAACATTTAAATTTTATTTTAAATGCTAATAATAATAATTGTATTAAAAATTATATGACACAAATGACACAAATATTCTTCAACAATTCTTTTGGTAAATGAAAAAAGGGGGCAAATTTGACTTTACACCTTTTTTCTAAATTTGGTGCCACATTGAAGCACTTTTGTACCAAATTTTGGTGAAATTTGGTGTTTTGGTGCTTCTATTGGAGATGCCTTAAGGACTCAGTCTCATCCTTCTTACAGTGTCATAAAGAACTGGGATTGGATTCAGGGACGGACCCAGCACCCGGCGAGCCTTGGTGGCCGCCGGGCTGGATCCGCCAGTAACAGTTTTTTTTTGTTCACAATGAATAAACTTGTATAGAATATATATTTGGTAATTTCTTTTGATTTCCAAGATTTCATGTAGCTCAGTTGGTTGGCTCTTGTGTGTGCATATGAAAGGTCCCAAGTTTAAATCCCTTTCCCA
>CAIGRS010297965.1:0-13473 GCA_903798395.1 Fraxinus floribunda
GCTAATGTATGTTTTCTACAAGAATATTAATGCTATTTAGAATACTGGTACATCGATCTTAGGTGGAAGAAGACGATGAGTATAATTAAGTGGGTTCTTTATTTTTACATTTAACTATATTTAATTGGATTTGTTGTATTCTTGCATTTAAAAGGGTGGCACAACTGGTACTAAATAGTATTACCAATTCGGAAAAAATATATATATATATATATATAAAAGGAAGTCGAGAAAATTGTACATTAGTGAATTTTATGTTTAATTTATAAATTTTAAATATTTTAATGATCATACAGCATGTTAGATTAAAAACCTTTATTTAGCACGTAATTCTACTTTATGCCTACATGTGTTAATCAAGTTGATGGCTAGTTCTACTTGCATCGAAATGTTTACACCTCTATGCGATTGGATGGGGTTTAATTTTATTACGTACTTAATCATATGATATGTCCTGCAGACTTAATTTTGACAATTCATAAGTGATACGCCGAAATAGCATAAAAGTCACACTAGAGCATGGTATCAGAACAAAAGTTTTAGTCGGTTGTACAAACTTAACATTTTATGTGCAGGCTAGAAAAATTATTTCCTTATCCAAGAATAGTCATGTTTTGAATTATATTAAAAGTGAAATAAATTCTTTTACTTGTCTATGTATGATTATAATTTCAAGTCAAAGTAAGATCGAAACATACATAAGAATCCCTCGGTACTCATATCCATCAAATTTCTATCATTCTAGGATCCACATGTGTTAAGTCTAAAATTGAAATTGGCAATTTCTCAAGTCAAAATCATATTTTAGTCGCATTGTACTACGAGTGAGTTGAGTTGTAATCAAAGACAAAATAAGCTTAGTAAGTCCAAGTTATTAAAAATAGTTTGAGATTGATAGAGTCCAAAAAGAAGTCAAAGAAATTCAAGAATATCAAGATTCGGACTCGAAGAAGTTGATATCGAGTACACTTTTTCCCTAGCCCGCCGCCCAGCCGATGCTCGAGCGATAGAAGCAAAACCCATGCAACCCGCTTGGCGCTTGAGCGGTAGGCGCGCTGCTTGCCTAGCGCTCAAGAGGTGGTCAACTTCCAGCAATCTTGTTTTGCTTCAAACACTTGATTTTGAATCCATTTTCATCCCAAACACATTCACCTATATATATCCTACGCTATGAACGTTCCAAAGTTGGTTGAATCATATTTTTTCATACAGATCATTTCTTTGAAAATCCAAAACACTTTCATTGATTCCAATATTCAACCAACATATTATTCGAGTCATAAATTCATTCAAACTTAAATTTGTTGATCGAGCTATAAACATTCACATTAAACCACAGATCAAGACACACAAGATCATTGATCAAATACCAAAACCTACTCGTGCCAATTAGCCATCAGAGTTGCTAGAGTTTTGGGAAGAGACGCTTGGAGTTTTGACGGTCAAAAACGAGATTCGTTCTAGACAAATTGTTGTCAAATGACCTCCCGGGCGATGATGTTAAGTCATTATTTATTCAATCAATACGACCAATAATTGAAGTAAAATATCGACACTACAAATGTAACGATCTAAACATACAACTTATTTGGGCCATTTAAAGTAGCCAGTTTAATTAGAGCTACTCATGGCCCGATTTATTATTCCTTGGATGACTTTTGGTATTTGATCCACTTATTAGTTACCTATTATTTTTGGGTCCAGTCATTGTTTACCCTCGAAATCTATCTATACTGTATATTGGTTGTTTTCGCTACTTTGTGTTGGCTGTAACGTTATTGTTGAGCCTCTCTTTCTTAAAGATACTGGTTGCGTCCTCTGCTGTGTGCTCCCTTTGCAGTGTGTCATCGTCTCTCCTTTCTCTTAGCCTTTTGTGGCTATTGTATAGCTGCACTATCCTCTTACATGTGTCTTAATAGGCAAGCCAAATAGCAACCGGTTTTAGGTGTGGGTTTGTGGCTTTGGTCTTGTTACTTTGTGGTGTTGATTTTGTTATATATATAATATACTGAGCCCGAAATCCTTTGATGATCCATCTTTCTCTCAACATTTTGGTATCAGAGCTATGGTTTGTGTGTGCTCCGATGAGGAATCAATCAAAAACGAATCTGCACTTTTCTTTCTTCCATTAAACTGAACATGCAACTCCATTTTTCGGCCAAACTAGAGGTCGGTTGAAGAAACCAATACCATAGGCAAGTTCTGCAGGCTGAGGCGAGGCCAACAATGGTGCGCGTGGTAGTGATGATTGCTAGCTGCGGCTGCGCGTGGTGATTTCGACCAGGCGCTTGGAGGCGCGTTCGGGATCCGTTTGGGAAGTTTTCTTCAAACTTAATTAATTTAACAAGATTTCTAAAGTTTTTGTGATGTTAGTTTTTTGTTTCAGGTAATACGGTGAAATTTGGATGATTTTGCCCCTGCGTTTTTGTGTTTGTGTTTCAGTTTTGCATTCGATTGATTGCTACGGTTGCTGAAAACTTTAGGGCGAATAGTGGTGGCCTTAAAGTGGTAAATTTGTATCTCTCGTTATTTACGAACTCAGAAATGTCCACTCTAGTAAATTGGTTTATCCCGTTTAATTTTCGGCAGCGGTACATCATCGTGTAGGGTGACAATAGGATTGGGGTTACCTTGTGGGGTAACCATTGCCTGTATTAGAAATTATGAACTACTTGTCTTTTAGTTGATACGTGACAAAATTGTTTATTTGATAAATTTCAGCAAATTATCTCTATGATATATTGTGCGTGAAACTGTTTGATTGACAAATCTCTTGTTGCATCGTTAAGTTACTAAAATACCTAGGCTTTACCCATTTTCCTTGATCTAAGATCGAGAATCTTATGAAATTCTGGGAATCTAAACCTTTGTATGTTGTTTGTGACCTTAGGTCTAATTTGTGTGNTGATAAATTTCAGCAAATTATCTCTATGATATATTGTGCGTGAAACTGTTTGATTGACAAATCTCTTGTTGCATCGTTAAGTTACTAAAATACCTAGGCTTTACCCATTTTCCTTGATCTAAGATCGAGAATCTTATGAAATTCTGGGAATCTAAACCTTTGTATGTTGTTTGTGACCTTAGGTCTAATTTGTGTGACTTAATTATGATTTTATATCTTGGTTGATTATTAACAATGACAACTTACAATTTTGATTTGGGAACTTTTAACGAAAAATGTGATTTTTCAATATGGTAACAAAAATGAAGGGTATTTTGGTTCAACAGAAGGTTTCAAAAATCATTGATGACATTTTTCCTATTGATTTTTCAAAAGAACAAAAAGAAGACGCCAATGAGCTTGTTTGTACTTCAATTATCTTACACTTATCTGACGTCATTTTGAGAAAAGTGAGTAAACTGAAAACCACTAAAAAACTTTGAAAAAGTTGAAAAACTTATATTTGTTCAAATCTACTTCGAACAAGGTTTACTTACTTGAGCGTTTTCTGAACTTTAAAATAAATTTTTCAAAAGATCTTGATGATAATTTAGATGTGTTTGACAAACTTGTTCGACATATTGTTAACTATTAAGAGTCAGTGTCTGATACCTATAACATTATTATCTTGCTGAATTCCATACCTGATACCTATAAGAAAGTCTATAATGCTATTAAGTATAGTAGAGACACTTTGACGCTTGAAATTGTCATTGACTCCCTTAGAAGTAAGGAGATGGAGATTAGAGCTAAAAAATATGATAAGAAAAGCGGTAAGATTCACATGATGAGGGGTAGAACTCAATTTAAGCAAAACAATCATGATGGTTACCAGAGTAGTGACAGTCAAATAGTAATGGAGGTAGAAAGAAGGGCGAGGGCACGTCTAGATCCAAATCTAGGACCAAGGTTAAGAAATGCTATAGCTGTGAGAACACATGGCATTTTATAAATGATTGTTATAAAGAGAAAGGTAAGCAAAAGGGTAAGGAGAGAGATGAAGTAAATGTATTATCTTCTATTTCCGATAGTGGTGATGATGAGGTTTAAATGAATACAAGTTCTATTGCTTATCCTGTTGAATTGACTTTAACTGCCAATTTTCGTTTACATGAGTGGATATTTGATTTTGGTGCATCTTTTCATATGACACCATAAAATGACTGGTTTGAAAATCTGCATAGATCAAATGATGGGCATGTTATGCTGTGTGACAATTATGCTTATACTATTGTTGGAATTGGTGATATTATCTTAAAGTTTGACATTAATTTTGTATATACTTTAAAAGATGTTGATACATTCATGAATTGTCTAAAAATCTAATTTCAGTAGGAAGACTTAAGAAAGCTGACTTCAATGGTAAAATTAGAAATGAAATTTTAAAATTGTTTAAGAGTGCATTTGTTTCTATTAAGGGAATCAGAAAAAATGATATTTATAGCACCACTGGGGAAGTGGGCATGCTTGAATATGTGCATTCGGATTTATGGGGTCTCGCTAGCAGTCCCACTTTGGGTGGAAATAGGTACTTCGTGTTTATCATTGATGATTACACTAAAAAATGTAGGTTTATCTGTTAAAGGATAGGTATGATACTTTTCACAATTTTAATAATTGGAAAAGACAAGTTGAAAACCAAACTAATAAGAAGATCAAGCTTTTAAGAACTGATAACGGTCTAGAGTTTTGTAACACTGAGTTTGACAATCTGTATAAAGAAAATGGGATAACAAGGCATAAAATTGTTCCTTACACTCCCCAACAAAATGGGGTAGCGAAAATGATGAACAGAACTATACGTGATAAAGTGGGTTGTATGATGTTAAATTTTGGTGTCCCAAAGTCTTTTTAGGAAGAAGTTGTTATGACTGTTTGTTATCAAATTAATTTAACTCCATTTGCTGCATTGAATGGTGATACTCCGCATGAAAAATGGTCTTGTAAACTAAGTGATTATTCTATGCTTAGAACTTTTGGTTGTACTACATTTTCTGATCAAAGTAAGGGAAAACTTGAGCCTAGAGCTAGAAAATGTGTTTTTCTAGGTTAGCCTGAACGTGTCAAGGGGTATAAGTTGTGGGATGGGAGCCAGAAGAGAGTTAAAATCATTGTGAGTAGAGATGTTAAACTCCATTTGCTGCATTGAATGGTGATACTCCACATGAAAAATGATCTAGTAAACTAAGTGATTATTCTATACTTAGAACTTTTGGTTGTGCTGCATTTTCTCATCTAAGTGACGAAAAGTTTGAACCTAAAGCTAGAAAATGTGTGTTTCTAGGTTATCATGAAAGTGTCAAAGGTTACAGGTTATGGGATAGGAGCTAAAAAAGGGTTAAGATAATTGTGAGTAGAGATGTTATATTCAATGAGAACGAAATGTCGTGCCTTAAAACTGAATCTGAACTTGTGAGTTACCTTAAAGTTTGACATTGACTTTGTGTATACTTTAAAAGATGTTAGGTACATTCATGAATTGTCTAAAAATTTAATTTCAGTAGGAAGACTTAAGAAAGCTGACTTCACTGGTAAAATTGGAAATGAAATTTTAAAATTGTTTAAGAGTGCATTTGTCTCTATTATAATTTAACTAAGGATAGAGAGAGAAGATAGTCCAGGGCACACATAAGATTTGGATATGCGTCTGAGTTAGCTTTTGTCCATGCGAGCTATAAGGAGTTAGCTAATAGATAGCCAAAAACCTTTGAGGAGACGATGAAAAGTGAACAATCTGAATAGTGGTTTAAGCAAATGAAAGATGAGATGAGTTCTTTAGAAAAGAATCAAACTTAGGAGCTAGTACCTAGACTTAAGAATAAATCTATCGTTGATTGTTAGTGGATATTTACAGTTAAGGAGGGTACTAGCGCATCCGAATCCTTAATATTTAAGGCTAAGTTAGTGGACAAGGGATACACTTAGAAGGAGTGGGTTGATTATAACGAGATTTTTTCACATGTTGTTAAGTACACTTGTATTGGTTGCACATTTGGACTGGGAACTTAAACAAGTTGATGTAAAAATTGTTTTTTTTACATGGCGAACTTGATAAGCAAATTTTTATGAATGAATCAAAAGATTTTAAAGACAACTAAAACCTGATCATGTGTGCATCTTGAGATTTTTCTATGGTTTAAAACAATCACCTAGACAGTGATATAAAAGATTTGATTCTTTTGTACTATCCATAGAGTTTCAACGGAGTAAGTTTGATCATTGTCTATATTCCAACACGATAATGTTAATAATGATTATGTGTTTTTATTGCTATATGTGGATGGTTCATCACCTAAGTGGATAAGTGATATAAAAACAAATTTGAATAGTGAATTTGGCATGAAAAATTTAGGAAAAGCTAAAAGGATTCTAGTTATGGAGATTGAAAGAGATATGTCAAATTCTGTTTTGTTTTTACATCAGTCATATTATGTTTCAAAGGCGTTGAAAAAATTTGGCATGTATGATTGTAAACTTGTTACATTACCTTTAGCTAATCATTTGCATTATCTAACGATCAAACACCCTATAATGAAAAAGAAATAGAATACATGAGTAGAATTACATGCTCTAATATGATAGGATCCGTTATGTATTTAATGGTCTGCACTAGACCAGATTTAGCATTTGTTGTTAGCACTCTTACTAGATACATGTCTAATCATGGTCCTGAGCATTGGGAAGCTTTAAAATGGATGTTAATGTACTTAAAGGGGACTAGTAATGTAGGTCTAAAGTTTGGTGTTAATAGGGAATGTGTGAAATTGAAGGATTTTGTAGATGCGGACTATCCTAGGGATAGAGATAATAGAAAATCTATCTTTTATATGTTTACTTTGTCTAACTATTGTGTAAGTTGAAAATCACAGTTACAACACATAGTTGCACTATCCATGACAAAATCGGAATACATTGCTACCACTGAAGCTATTAAAGAAGCTTTATGGCTTAGATGCATACTTCATGAACTCTGTATTTTAAATAATTATGTGGTAGTATATTCTGGTAGCCAATCTTCTATACGTTTATGCAAAAATTCTGTTTTTCACGAACGCACCAAACACATTGATGTTAGACTACATTTCATTAGAAATATTGTGTCACAAAAATTTGTAAGACTTGAAAAAATACATACATAATATAATCCCTCAGACATGGACACACTAAGGTACTATTAAGTTTTAAGTCTCTCATAAAACAGAGGTCAATGATTCAAATCCTGAGGTACATAATAAAAACTCGTGAAAAGTAAGATGAACACGGACTTTTCTAAAGCGGACAATGCTTATGAGTTAACGGATTGTGCATAGATCGTCACATGTAGGGGTGGACACGTAGTGGTTCGATCCAAGTTTCTTGAAAACCAGACCAACCAGATTCTGAATTGGGATTTTACATATAAACTTGTTCAGTTTCACATTAAGCCCCTGTTTGTTTGCCATTTTAAACTCCATTATTAGAATTTTTTGACTGTTGGTGGGCCAATCTGGGCCCCACCTTAGAGATGAAAAGTCCAAAAGGGGGGGAAGAACAGGGTCACAATTTTCATTTTCAAATCCAAGTAATGCACAACAATCAGGGGCTAAGGCTAGAACCAAACTGGCTGAGAATCGACCGGTTCTGGTTTTGTAACAAAGCAATTAGACTGGCTTATACTATTTTTCAATTTTAAGTTTCTTTTAATTAAGCCTAAATCAAAAAATTTACTTTCAATCTCCACTAATTTGAAATATTAGTTCTCAGCTATAAAGAATAAAAAGATATGTTTTCAGTTTTTGTAACAGGTTTCGAGTTATGGCTTGTAAGTTATAATTCTTCAACTTATAAGTTCTAATATATAGTTTCAATTGCTTCCTAAAAGTTCTCCACTTTTAATTTCATAGGTTTGAGTTCTAATCATTTTAACTGTACGTTGCCAATTTTCTTGTAGATCATTTATAAAGTGCTAGAAAAACCCTTTCGCTCACTTTTTATTGTATAATTAAAGCTAGTTGTTTGACTTGTAGTTATTAATTTGTTGTTAGAACTTCAATTTTTTATTCGTTTAAAAGCAATATTTATTTACGATCCGATCCAAAATGATACAGTTATGTGCAAGAATTTATCCAAAGATGAAGCAACTCTGATTCATCTTAAATAAACTACCATAATTCTAAGTTATTCATAAGCTGCCAGTAATTTTCAGCAATGTTACCTTGACATTTTCATAGACAAAAAAAAAAAAACATAACACAGATTTTCCCATAGTTCTATCCATCTCCTACCCCAATCTATAAACACTACTGTCATCTCTACCAGACTATCTTTTACAAGGTTTGATTGCTCCGAATCAAAAGCAGCTTTCCTTTACTTCCCCTCGGTCACTCTTTTTGGTGGCAAAACTTCATCATCCCATGATAGTGAAATCCTTCTAGCTGAAGTTAAGGCATTGTGGCTTTGGCATCAAGTGGTTGAGATGGAATCATGGCAGCCAACGAGGTCGTGAGAATTGGTCGTTGGTGGAGAGCTGCTGCTGGATTGCATTGGCGAGTTGCTGAAGACGTGGACGAGACAGCCACTCGCTCACACTGAGGACACATGGTAAGGGTAGTAGGAGGGGACATATTCATGTAAAACTGTGGGGAAAGCTTCAGTGCTCTCAGCTCGTTTACCTCCTTCGTCAATCGCCTGTTTTCCTGTGTCAGATTTTCGCAGCAATGCCTTAGATACTCGCAATCTATCTCTGTTTGCTTCAACTTTGTCCTGCATCATTTACAAATTGAATGTCTTCCAATAATCACTCAAGAACATTACATAGAAAATGCGTATATATTTCCCCGTCTCGACAAACCACACAATTTTCAGTTGATGGTAGTCAGATTGAATGCAATTAATGATTCAGGCAAACATAGTTGTACCGGATAAGCCTCGGGTGTGCATATGTTTCTATATTTGAGACCAAACATGCAATTTAGTAATTTTTTGAAAAATATCCTGAACAACAGCTCAGATCGCTTTGCTTACTAATGAATGCATAGACCATTTCTTCAACATCTAATGCAAGGCAAGTCATAGTACTGAGACCTGGTGACCAATAAAACGACTGTTGGAAAAATGTTTCCAAATAGAGGGGATGGAGAAGAAACAAAGAACAAATATAAGAACGCAAAAATTAAAGATGAAGGCTTAAACGCGAAATCCGCTGTTCTTAAACAACATTTACCCCCTCTCGGATTGAATTTGATGCTTAAAGGGATATTGGCAAATGGTTTGTAGAACTAATCAAGTCTTGAAATAGAAAAATATAAGCACATAGTGTTTTCTATCAAAACATCAAGAACATTTTGAAGGAAATTAATTTGAATATGAAAGAAAGAATATAAATTCTATCTTTTAGAATGAAGATTTGATCTCAAGTTGTTTGAAAATTATACATTGATGTGATAATCTATCGTGTATTTATATATTTCAATCAACACCCACAAAATAGTGCCAAAAAACCATGAAAAGTTGCGAACTTTTCACCAAAGGCTACTAAGAATTCAGACAAAAAACAACCTTAACCGCTATTTTATAGTTCTATGCGACCATATAAAACAAACTTATGCGGTCGCATAGGCTAATCACTTGTAAGGCATATACGCCCTGCATATCTCCATGTGACCGCAGGCCACAAAGGCCTAGGCGGTCACATAAGCCAAAGTTTTGGCCTCCAAATCCTTTCTTTATTTTAAAGTCTATTTTATTGATTTTGAACAATAATTTCAACAATCCTCACTTGTTCGATATTCAATAAAATTCCATATTCAAAATATACAATACTTATGTATAAGGATTCGATATCTTTCAATTTGAATCTAAACATAGTGTAATTCAAACAAAGTAAGTCGAAACTAAAGGTAGCAAAAAAGCTTTGAACCAATCATTCCTTGTGACAATACCGGTAAAACACACATAAGTATCACATCTTCTCAAATTCCTCAATCTCGCTTAACGCTAATATGGTCTTGTGTTCATCCTATTCAACGAATTTTTAAAAGAGAAACTTCAGCTTTCTATTTAGGCGGCATCACCTCGAAGTTCACCTAGATGAAATTCTTACAGTATCTTTGTTATTTTTAGATATACTTTTACTTTAGTGCTTAATTTCATTAAGAGCTTAAAGTTCAACCCTCATTTAAGTAACAACCAACATTATATTATTAGGATAGAGTTATCGTGGATTTTATATGAAATTATTCACATATCGAATGACTTGTTACCCTTTGAACCCATGAATTGTTTGTTAAGTGATGACAAGTAAGGTTGACATCACTGGTGAATCTTTTATTTTAAGAGTTTTAACCTCATCCTACTTGAAGTAGATGGTACAAATCTCTATTTAGAAATTTAGTTAAGGGATCGACTAGATTCTCAATTGACTTAACATAATTTAGGGAATTATTCAATTCTTGATTAATTTCCTTGTATAGTCATGTATTGACTCATATGTTTAGATTTCTCATTGTATAACTCGTTTTATGCTTTTGCTAATGTGATTTGACTATCACACATGATAGAAATCTAATATATATTCTTCGATCCCAAAGGTATCTCATAAAGAAGATCCTTAAGTTACTTAACTTCTTTCCTGGTAATTGATAATACTACAAATTCAGATTTCATAGTTGAGAGTGTAATATATGTTTGTTTCTTTGATTTTCAAGAAATGGTACTTCATACAAGAGTAAACACTCAACTCGAAGTAGATTTACCTTCAACCGAGCTAAATATCTAACTAGCATCAATAAATCCTTCTAATATAGCTGAAAATTTATAATATTGTAGACCTAAATTCTTGGTTTCTTTAAATAGTCAAGAACTTTTTCAATGTTCCTTGCTCGGATTATTAGTAAACATACTAAGTTTATTAATTGCAAATGTTATGTCTGATCTTGTGCATTGAACTGCATACGTTAGACTCCCTATAACACTTGTATGCTCCAATTGAACAATTTCTCTTCCATCATTTGTTATAACTTTTAAACTTAAATCAAGATGGGTATTTAATTCTTTTATATTCAAATGTTTGAACTTATTAATCACATTCTCAATAAAGGGGATGGAGAAGAAACAAAGAACAAATACAAGAACACTGAAATTAAAGATGAATGCTTAAACACGAAATCTGTTGTCCTTAAACAATATTTGTCCTCTCCCAGATTGAATTTGATGCTTAAAGGGATTTTAGCAAATGGTTTGTAGGATTAATCAAGCCTTACAATAAAAAACATTTAAGCACTTAGTGTTTTCTACCAAAACTTCAAGAACACTTTAAAGGAAATTCGAATATGAAAGAAAGAATATAAATTCTATCTTTTAGAATGAAGATTTGATCTCAAGTTGTTTGAAGATTATATATTA
Source organism: Fraxinus floribunda (assembly GCA_903798395.1). Taxonomy (NCBI): domain Eukaryota; kingdom Viridiplantae; phylum Streptophyta; class Magnoliopsida; order Lamiales; family Oleaceae; genus Fraxinus; species Fraxinus floribunda. Next base: position 11,327 of record CAIGRS010297965.1, read on the forward strand.
ATGTGATAATCTATCATGTATTTATAGATTTCAATCAACATCCAAGAAATAGTGCAAAAAATTCATGAAAAGTTGCAAACTTTTCACCAAATGCTACAAAGAATTCAAACAAAAAACAGTCTTAACATCTATTTTATAGTTTCATACGACCGCATAAAACAAACATATGCGATCGCATAGATTAATCACTTGCAGAGCATATACGCCATACATATCTTCATGCGACCACAAAGGCCTATGCGGTCTCATATTCCAAATCTTTTCTTCATTCCAAAACCAATTTTATTGATTTTGAGCAATAATTTCAACAGACTAGGCATTTCAAAAGTGATCGTCACTCGTGCATAAATTACACGATTAACTACTATGACATTGTTCGTTTTGTCGTTGGTCTACCACGTCATCTATTTTTGAATTTTTTTTGGAAACCAATAAAGCGTCACCAACCACGTTTTAATGGTGAACTATCGTTCAATAAAGTAATAAAAGATGGCATTATGGCACCTATTTATCAGAAGTTGACAAAATGTAGATAAGGGAGAGGTATTCAATGTACCTGTATACTATTTACCATTTAAGATAGGCGACCACGGTATTTGAAATCCTCGGTTAATAGTATTTTAGGATTTCAAAAAAGTACATAATGCAAACATTTCGAACTTAATCAACCCCTAACAACAAATGTTGGGTCCACATAGATTTTTTTTTCACCACTCTTCGTGTGTGCTCTTGCTAATCCTATGTATTTATTAAGAGTCGGGAATATTTTTTCGCCTTTATAATCCTGTCCTTCATAATTATTGAAAGTCGTGAATCCTTTTTCGCTACTCCATTCGAGAAGGCCCCATTCGGGAGCCACGACCTAACATTAATTCAATGACAATAATACCCTTGATAAAGCCCGAAAAATGACTAACCTTGCCCTTCTGTTCTGAAACCACACCTCCACTTGTCTTGGGCTCAAATTTAGCTGATTCGCCAAAGTCAATTTTTGCTTCTGCAAACACACGAGCACACATTAGCATGAAAAGCACTAGCTATAAATAAAACACCCTTGACCCACCAATTTTTTTTCGAAAATGCCACTCACCGGTGTGAGAGTGTTCTGTTCCTTGAAAGTCTCTTCAAGCACCGCTCCTTGTTCTTTAGTCAGCCGAAGCTTCTTCCTCCCGGTGTCGTCGCCACCGTCCTCATCCACCTCCATAGAACTCGAGGGCCTCTCCGCCTCATTCTTTTCTCTTTCACTCCTCTTCCCACTCAAACTTGACACTGTACTATTTGGAGATGAAAGCATCACTTCTTCCTCAAGGTCTGCTACAGTTATCGGTTTATTCATGTCAATCCCCAGCCGATCTAAAATATCAGATTAATTTTTTAAACAAAGTTAGATTTAATTTACATGCACAAGATATGATTTTGTAAACTAACTTATAATCTGAAGGAAATCTAGCATAAGCAGATTTACTAAAAAAGAACATATGAAAATGTAAAAATAATTAATGAACCATTCCAAAGAAGATTTACCAGCAGATAATTGAAACGGATCAGTGCTTGAAGACTTCTGATTCTGCGGCTGCATGAAATCCAAAGGAGATTGAATCAGACTCAACTGAAACGGTGGCGGCGGCGGCGGATTATCATTCTCTTGGCATCCCAAACTCAAACTTAAACTCAACCCTAAATCATCGCATTTCTCAGCCATCTTCAACCCTCGTCTCTATTTCGAGAGCTATACATATAGGTCAGGTCCAGATGAAGAAAAGAAACAGAGAAATGGGATGTTTACAGTGCAATACAATATGTAGATACAGTCTAAGGATGTATAGATACAAGACAGATATTCAATTATAAGTTGTGTCAGAGATAAAGCTATTAAATTGTGTGGATCATTTGATGGCTTTCATATTTGATTTCCTTTTGCGTTTGCACGCCCATTTTCGCTTAACCAACAGGGGACACTGGACAGTCAGTGCAATACCGCCTTTTGTAACTGAGACATTAAGGACCTGTTTGTTTCCTCAAACCCTTAAATTAAAAATTCCTCTTTTTTTTTTTCATTTTTAACAAGTAAATAGGAAAACAAAGCAGTACATTTTAACTTCTTCCCACGAGGCCACCAAGGATGGAGCTAGGGGGGGGGGGGGGGG
>CAIGRS010297981.1:0-11095 GCA_903798395.1 Fraxinus floribunda
CTGAACCTGCTACATCTTCGGCTGTGTCCAGTAGACCCGCCAATTATGTGAACAGGCAGAAGTCTGAAGAGAATTTGCAAACGCACAGCAGCAACAATAGTAACAACAACTCCTGTCCTCTTCCTGACTCTGTGAACTCATTGGCTCAAAATCCATCTCTTGTGAAAGATCGGCGTGATAAGAAGGGTGACAATGTTGATTCTTCGGCCAGCATGTTTCAGATTGTAGAGAAAGAGAACTCGGTGGTGTCAACAGATTGGAAGCCTCTGAAATGGAATCGGTCAGGTAGCTTGTCTTCGAAGGGGTCTGGTTTCAGCCATTCGAATAGCTCCAAGACTGTTGGACCCTACTCCAATGAGACTATGGTGGAGGTGCAGCTGAAGAATGTGATGTCTGTTCAGTCTCCTTCTGGGGATGCTGCTTCTTGCGTTGCATCCACTGCTCCAGCTCTATCTGAAGAGTCTAATTTAAGGAAGAAGCCACGCCTTGGCTGGGGCGAGGGATTGGCAAAATATGAGAAGAAGAAAGTTGATGGCCCTGAAGATGGTACAACCAAAAAAGGATTTGTCATTAGTGTTAATAATACAGAACTTCTGCAGTCTCATTCCATCAACCTGGTAGATAAGATTCCTAGAGCTGCATGTTTATCAGATTTTCTTCCCCCTGCTATGCCACCTTCGGTTGCTTGTAGTTCATCGCCAGGTATTTTGTTGCTCTTATTAAGCACCTTAACTTTCTCGCCTTATTGAACTGTACTTATCTACATTTTCTTTCATCTCTACTACCCAAAAAAGAAGAAAAAGACAGAAAGGTGTCTAGTCTAGTCTAGTCTAGTCTAGGAGATAAAAGAGGCATTTAATGTGAGTAAAACCTGTGGTGAAGATAAAGAAACTGTTGGGTGTGAAGTACAAACCAATTAAGATGCAATTCTTATGAACCCAAGTTGAAGGTAATTAGGCGTTGTTACACTGTACTACTAGTTAGAGTTGATTATAATAGTTCTCTCCTTGATAAGATGATTGGAGTATGATTATTTTTCCTTTCTTATATATTTTGGGATTTATTGTTTCATTGATTTTGACGCAACTCGTTCGTGTGATTTAATTAATTTGATTTGATACAAATGGAATGACCTATGGTTTTACAAGTGCTCGAGGCTCATCTTTGAGGTGTACTTCATGTGAAGCGTTCATAGTTTGAGTACCATTTGTCAAGGCATACTCCCAGTGGAAAAGCTATGGTTTCAGTTTTGGGGGGCCTATTACGGTTGTCAGACGAGGTGTAGCGATAGCCAGCACAGAGAGAGACAATTGAAGAAATCAACAAAGTAACTTTTTTTGTTCTAAAACTTTGTTTAGAAAACATAAAAGTAATCACAGTCTCCTAAATAAAAATGCAAATAAAATAGCGAAGAAAATAAAAAGGGAATCAATAATATTTTATGTAAAAAAATCTGAGCTTTGATTATGCAGAACTCAAATAATCAAAAAAGTTGAAAAAATGGTAACTATCATTTTTCTGTACATAAATATGAAAATAAAGCTAAGAATCCAAAAAACTCATCCCCAATATATAAGTGAAAAAACACATTATGCTTAAGTTAGCTAAAATAAATTAAAAAACTCACCATCATTTCCAGGGTTGTCTACTATGAACATTTTGCAAAACTTTCGTAGCAAATGACTGTACATTCAAACCATTTTTGAAGATATTTGTGTGTAAAAAAGGAAATGTTTTTTCTTTTCATATCAATGAATTAAATATTAGGTCTGCAAGATTATGTTAGATGTTAAATATAGCATCTTGTCGACTTTTGTCAAAGTTATCTTGAGCATCTCGCACAAGGAATATTTGATGCTGAAGTTAACAGAATTATAAAAAAGGATGAAATGCAATTGTAACTGGGAGGTCTGATTTTAAAGGTTGAGATGAGATTCTGGAAGTGCGAAAGGTTTGGGACATACTAATTTTTCAATGGAAAAAGATAAGAATGTGGCTAGTAGGACTCAAACCCAATAAAATAGAAACATTAAGCTTTTACATCCAGGCTATAACCATATTCTATTTAATCTGCTAAAGTTAATGATTTTATTGTTGTTTTCATATATATAAAAAAAATTCAAAAAACAAAAAAACTCGGTGAACTTGGGTTCTGGGACCCCTGGCTTTGCTTTGCTTATGCCTTGACTAACTGAGGTGAGGGGAAAAGCTTGAGGAGGGCCAAGTTTTCACTCCTCAGCTTTACATTGTTTGGTTGTTTTAAATACGATAGAACCCTAAAAGTGGTAATTGGAGATTAAAGAAGGGAACAAGTGCAGAGCCCATGGGTTGTCAGACTCTAGTCCATTATTCCTACAACTGAAGTGCAATCTTGCCTGCCCAGTGAAGTTGCAACTTTTTGGCAGCAGATGGCTTATTACTGGGACCTCCTATGTGTAACTTCAGTCTTCTTCTTCTATATCTTTTCTATTTTTTTTTTGCTTTTTTCTGCTTTTATTTTGTTTCATCTAGGTTTCTTTCGCTTTAAAGTCCAAGCGAAATTCTTAAATGGTTCGTTAATTGTTTTCTTTTTAAAATTTTAGTTTTAATTGTGGATTAAATTGGGGATGAAACAAAGCTTTAGTAGGCAATGCCCTTGCGGCTGCCTTTTCAAAATTTTGTTTGGTTGATGCTACAGGTTTCTTATGGTCTTGATATGTGATTTTTACTTTTGTTAATTTACTATTAGCTCTTTGATAATCGATCTTAGATTTCTAGTTTTAATGACTTTTAATTTCATTGAATGTTACATTATTTATTTTTTAGATGGTATGGTTTGGTTTATCACGAGCATGATTTTGTACTTCTACAAAATAAGGTTAGTGACTGATTGTATCATCAACAGTGTTACTTTTGATGTCTCATAAAGTTTTCTTTGTCCTGTATTAATATGACAGGTATCGAGGAGAAACAATCCATCAAGGCAGCAAATGTTGATCATGATTCAACTAATTTAAACCATTCACCAAGGATTGTGCCCCAGACTTACTCCAAAGGATCAATTTTTAATTTAGAAAACTTGGAGCCCGCATCTATTTCTAATTTAAACTCTTTGATTAATGATTTATTACAATCTGATGATCAAAGTTCAGTAAATACTAGCTTTGTGAAATCTACTGCTATGAATAAGTTGTTGGTATGGAAAGTTAACATGTTAAAAGCTGTTGAGATGACTGAAACTGAGATAGATTTACTTGAAACTGAACTGAAGTCATTGTTATATGAACCTAAAAATTTCTGTCCTTGTCCAACGGTGTCAAATTCACTGCCAGGAGAGGGACACTTTGAACCTTGTGGAGACCAAGTTGCTGTTTCATCTGGAGACATGATTGTAGAGAATACACCCATTGTACTGGAAGACGAGCACGCTGAGTTGAAAGACGAGGATATGGATAGTCCAGATAGTGCCACATCTAAGTTTGTTGAGGCACCATCCTTTGTGGAGAATGTTTCACCGTCTCATACAGGAGAACTTAGAGAATTTATGAATTCTGAGGTTATTGATTCTAGAAACCTGGAAGTGAAATGCATAGAGAATGGACTCAAAGATGAAACAATGGAAGGTCATGCAGATGATTCTGGACCGATCATGAGTAGTAATTGTCCAACCTTTTCAAGTGGTTGCAACTTGTCTTGTGGTAGAGAGGAGATTTATGATCTTATACTTGCTTCCAACAAAGATTCTGCAAATAGGGCTTCAGAAGTGCTAAATATGTTGTTGCCTGCCAGTCAGTGTAAATTTGATGTTTCAACTAATGCTAGTTTTTCTTATTTGCAAAGTGATCCCCCCATGATCGTGAAGAAGAAGTTTCTAAAGAGGAAGCGGTTTTTACAGTTTAAGGAGAAAGTAATAACCCTCAAATATAAGGTGCTTGAGCGTATGTGGAAGGACGATCTTTATGTTACTGCAAGGAAAATTCCTAAGTCTCACAAGAAGTTATATCCAAGGAGGTATCGTTCCTCCAGCGGATCTCAATCTTCATCTCCTGGTAAGTTATTGTTAGCTTTGTATCTTTTGAATGTCTTCCTTATCTCCTCTCTGATGGTGATACTACGTCATCTTGTTTGCTTGGCATTGATGAAGAGATATTTCTGCTTCCATATTCTAGCATCCTCACCATCCTGACCTCTATTTGAAGCATAGATGTAAGTTTGTATGGCTACCTTCTTTTGTTGAACTTTGTTTAGCTGATTAGTATAATAGTTCGCTAATGTTCATTTGTTGATAATTTGGTATATACTGTTGATTATATAAACTGATCAGGAATGGTTTCTGTTCTAACAAATTGCAAACCCATGAGTCCACTACTCATTTTAATTGCATCCATGAAATAGGAATATAATGTCTGATCTAGAGTTTTGATCTTTCCCATTTTTGTTTTCCCCTTCTATTGACGTAAGATTTCCCTTTAAGCTATTACCACTTGTGCTTTTGAAGATGTAGTCCAGGTCAAGTGCGATCTTTATAAGTTAAACTCCATTTTGTGAACTGTATAATGCGTAAAATAAATTTTAAATTTGACCCATTTAGGAACATATGTAACTAATACTTCTCATTTTTAATTTATTTTGGTTAAGATTATGTAAAGTGATAGATACTATGTTTTTTTTTTGAAAGGTAATCAAAATTTTATTAATCAAAATATAATACACAGGGAGCGTATTTACAATTTAAATTAGAAAGAAACAACATGAAATTGGCGGCCGTCTACATGTCTAGAAGCTGCAACATTGAGCCAAGTAAACAATGTCAAATAAAACAATTCCCTAAACTGCTTTGTTGTCCGTGGTTGGTCTTCAAATCATCGATTGTTTCTTTCTCTTCACACACACCAAACAATACAGCCCGGAATAAGGTCCCAAACAAGTTTGTTGTCCTTATCTCGAAACTTTCTCCTCCATGCGTTTAACAAATCCTCCATACGCCTCGGCAACACCCAATCTATGTGTTGCGATACCAGAAAATCGTTCCACAATAAGCTAGCAGCATCACAATGGAGGAACAAATGATCAATCGTCTCTCCATCCCTCTTACACATGTAGCACCATTTTGTAACATAGAAACCCCTAGTACGAAGTTTATCCACCGTTAGCACCTGTCCTCTGATCACCGTCCAAAGTAGAAATACCACTTGTGGAGGCATTTTACATTTTCAAACCGTCTTCCAGGGGAATGAGCTCTCAACAGTTCCCAAAACGGATCTAAAATAGGTGCGAATTGAAAAAAATACTATTTCGTGTCAATCTTCACCTACTACAATCACCCTATTCTGCCCTGAAATGTACCTCGTAAAGAGATGTCAGTAACAACGAATAATCATCCAATTCCCAATCTTGCAAACCTCGGTTAAAAACAATGTTCCAACTGGAGTTCCCATTATGAAAATCTAAGACATCATTCACCATGGCTGACGGCTCTAATGCAATATGATACAAAGAAGGAAATCCCACCTTAAGTGGTTGATCTCTACACCAACAGTCATCCCAGAAACTGATGGTATTACTATTCCCTACCACAAAGGTCTATATATCCCGAAAGTCACTCCACCCTCGCCAGATATACCGCCACGAACTCACTCCATAGAAACCACGTCTCTCACCTGAGCACTATCCCCTCTCCATAACACCATATTTTGCTCCTATAATGCCCCAACCACTTACCTAACAAAGCCTTATTGAACAAAACAAGACTTCTCAATCCGAGACCGTCGCAGCTAATAGGAGAATAGACAAGACGCCAATTAACCAAGTGTAATTTCCTCTCCTCCCCAAGTCTACCCCAAAGAAATTCCCTTTGCATCCTCTCTAATCTTTTTGCCACTGCAACAGGAATAAGAAATAATGACAAGAAATAAGTAGGGAGATTCGACAGCTTAGACTTTATGAGAGTAAAACGTCTTAGATATTGAAAGGGACGACTTGTCTAACGAATGAGGGTGTGTTGTTCGAAAGATCAATTTCGGCGATTGAGAAACAAGGCACAATAGGCACAATGTCTATGGTTGTGAACACCTATTGCAGGAGATATTCTAAGCTTTCAAAGGAGGGGGATTCAAGAAATGATAATGCATTGGTAGGTTTGGTGGAGCCGAGAAGGGGGATGCAGATAGTGTTGTTGTTCAGGTGGAGGGAGAGGAGGGACATTATAGCCATCCTAATTATGTTGGGGAGATGGCGAAGGTTAGAGCACTTGATGTCAAATCTAGACCGTCGAATTGGGTTCTTAAAAAAATTCTGGACTTTAGTAAGATGGTAGGGGTGTCATGTGATGGGTATGAAGATAGACTCATGCAATTATTTGAGGAACGGAGGCTAGTAGGGGACATGGGATGGGTACATCGGGAGGTAAGACTAGAAGAAAGGGTGATCGTGAGCTTAAGCGTCTTGAATGTTCGGTCAATTGTTGCAGTTCTGATCGTCCCCATGTTTGCTGTTTAATGCAACAATTTTTCTGCAGAGGAAACTGACTACTGATATTATGAAGTAGAAACTAATATGACAAACTGGAACACACAAAACATGTATTCTGGCATTTTATTTATTCATGAACTGAATGAAAATAGTTTGTTAGCTGCTTTATCCTTGTTGTCTTGTGTATACTCGAGACTGATACTAGGATGAGCATATAACTAGTCAGTATGAGCCTCATGAAGGTGATAAGTTTTATTTACCAAGGTGCTATACGCCTTTAGGCTGCCCGAAAGAGTTGATTAGGATAATTAGATCTTTTGTTGTTTATGCCTTTAAATTGCATGAAAGACGGAGTTGATTGGTATCATTTATTTCTTTTATTGGCTGGTTTATACATTCAGAAAAATGATAAGGTTGGTGAATCTGACCCGATTATTTCAAGGCAGGCATATGTGATATTTCCTGGTGATGATTCATGTGAAGCAAATAGTTTTATGTGCAATTTCTTTATTGGGTTCAACAATAATTTGTAAGATGCACAGGTATTTTTGTTCTTGCTAGTACTGATTTTGATTATATTTATTTATACACGTGTTCATTATTCTGCATGAATATATTTGTCCACATCACTTTTGTTACCTGTGTACCTCTTTCATATGTTTACCTTCAATTTTAATATTTGATGGTATAAAATATTGGTTTTGCATTGTTAAAACTATCCTAAAATTCTGTGTACTCTTAATGTCTTTGTAGCGGAGAATCTGTGCTTGGTGCCTACAGATGAAGTAATTGATTTTGCACGGACATTGCTTTCGAATTTTCAGGTCAAAACCCACAGGAGTACATTGAATATGCCTGTTTTAATATTGGACAAGATGGAGAAGATGGTATCGAGGTTTATCTCGACTAATGGTTTGGTGGAAGATCCTTGTGCTATTGAGAAAGAAAGATCTTTTATCAACCCTTGGACATCTGAAGAGAGGAAAATCTTCATGGATAAGCTTGCTTCCTTCGGGAAAGATTTCCGCAAGATCGCATCTTTCCTGGATTACAAAACAACAGCAGATTGCATTGAGTTTTACTACAAGAATCACAAGTCGGATTGCTTTGAGAAAGCACCAAAGAATCCCGACTTTCTGAAGCAAAGAAAGTCCCAACCTACTAGCACATACTTGGTTGCATCAAGGAAAAGATGGAATCGTGAATCTAATGCAGCTTCCCTTGATATATTGGGTTCAGCTTCAGAAATTGCAGCTAATGTAGATTACGGCTTGGAGATTCAGGAGAAGTGCACATCTACTTTCTTTTCAGGTGCGTCTAGTGCTCATAAAGAACCGAGGGATGATGATAATTCATTGGAAAGATCGAGCGGTCTTGATATCTATCATAATGAGAGAGAAACTTTTGCTGCTGATGTGTTAGCCAGTATCTGTGGTTCCCTATCTTCTGAAGTTATGAGTTCTTGCATTACAAGTTCTGTTGACCTAGGAGAAGCCCATCAAGATTGGTGGTATCAGAGAGTGGGTTCTTCCACGAATTGTTCTTTTACCCCCGAGGTTACACAGAATGTTGATGATGAGAGCTCAGATGAAAGCTGTGGCGAGATGGATCGTACTGCTTGGACTGATGAAGAGAAAGCCCTCCTTATTCAGGCTGTATCGTCTTATGGCAAGGATTTTACAATGATATCACGATGCGTCAGATCAAGATCCAGGGATCAGTGCAAGGTCTTTTACAGCAAGGCCAGTAAGATTCTTGGATTGGAACTGATTCAGCCTGGACTGTGCAATGCAATGCCTTATGATGTTAATGGAGATGGAAGTGACACTGAAGATGCTTGTGATGTGGAGACTGGCTCTGTTAATTGCAGTGAGAGATCGGGATGTAAGATGAAAGATGACTTTTCATCACCTGATATAAAGTCGAGACTTGAATCCAATATAGTAGGAACATTGAGTTTGAAGCCTGATCTTGACAAATCTGAGGATAATAGTGGAACAAGTTCTCTTGATTCTATGGATATTGAACCTCTGTTGAAGAATTCGATGCCTGATGGTTGTCAGGTGGATGATATGCTAGATTTATTCATTGATGTGGACACCAATGGTCGAAATGGTGGTAATAGTGGGTGTGTACATGTGCCTGTCGTATCCTCTGATGTAGAAGTTAATCCAGTTGTTGAAGAGGCAGATGACTGTGGACTGCCCAATGGATCAAGTGAGGCTGAGAGTACTGCTTTGGTCAATGCTTCAGATGGATACTATAGAGCTGGAAACAAAGGACAAGAGCTTCTACCTAAAGAAAATTCGGATCGTAGGGAAGTCAAAAATGGATATGGTAGTCCCAACGAAGTTAGTGGCCTGAGCTTCTCATCAAGAGATGTGACATCGGAGCACCAGCTGGCTGCTGGGGATGCTTCTCATATTTCTGCTGATGCGCATTCCTCCACACAATTAGATATTTTATCTGGAAGTAAAAAGAAGGTTGATAACTGTTCTGCAGAAAAGTCTCGTGTCAACTCGTTGCAGCAGAAGGATCAAGTAGTATCGGTCAAGGTATCACCACAATTTTCTGCTCCAACTAATTCTCAGAAATTTTTTGATCATAATATTTCTTTTGCCATTGATGCTAATGTGATCGATGATAAACAGTGTCAGCAATTTTTTCGGACAGGGGAACGTCACCAGAATCTTTCAAGTCAGTCATTGTCAGACCGTGTTAAATCTTCCCAGATTCTCAGGGGTTATCCAATTTCAGTGTCAACTTCGAAGGATATAAATAGGGAAACCGATTGCAATAGCCCAGTTTCACGTCAAAGTGTCTCCAAGTCAGATGAAAATTTCTATTTGGACAGGCATTTGGATCTCTCTCTTCAAAAGTGCAATGGGTCAAGACATCAAAGTTCAATTGCCGAGTCCCTATTTTTATCCCAAGAACAGACCAGGGTTCATTCTAGACCCCACTCAGGTAGTTTACTTAATGTGGATAAACCTTGCAGGAATGGTGATTTAAAATTGTTTGGTAAAATTTTAATCTCCTCCGAAAAATCAAATTCTGGTACGCAACGGACTGTTGATAACAACATTCAACATCACAGAGAACGAAGCCAACGTAATCCTGACCAGAGGTTCAATTTTGATTCATCTCAACAGAAGTTTGATTGTAGCAACAATCTGGGATCTAAAAATATTCCTGTTATGAATTTTGGTTTCTGGGGTGGGAACAGGATGCAGACTGGGTTCCCTGTGCCAGATTCTGCTCTGTTGTTGGCAAAGTATCCTGCTGCATTTAGTAACTACGCCATGTCACAAAAATTGGAGCCCCCGAGGCTACATGGAGGTGTCTCTGGTATCCCAAGCAGAGAACTAAGTAGCATAAATGGAGTGGTAGATTATCAGGTGTTGTTGAGTCGACGGCAAGTGCAGCCTTTTACCATAGATAAGAAGCAGCCACAAGATGTATTTCTCTCTGAGATGCAAAGACGAAATGGCTTTGATGTTGTCTCAGGTATGCAAAAGCAAGGTCAAGGGATGGTCAGAACTAGTGCTGTTAGCAGAGGGGCTTTTGTTGGAGGCCAGTGGACTGGTGTTTCAGATCCCGTGGCAGCCTTCAAAATGCACTATGCTAAAACTGAGCAATTCAGCGTGCAGGCTGGGAACATCATAAGAGAGGACGATTCATGGAGAAATAAAGGGGATTTAGGCAGCTAAATCTTTTATTGTCTTGTTGTATAATATTGTTTCTGTATTTCAATTTAGCAGCTATAGGTTTTATAAAGTTTGGGTTTTGTATTTGTTGTATTTGACCGAAATGCAGAAATAATGTTCGAAAGATTTGGGTGGGGGTGTTTCTGTTTCTGATGCTGCAGGAAGTCATCTTATTCGTCTTTTTAAGTCATGTCCGGGCACTAGTACTTGTAACGTTAAATCATTTATTTAAATTTGTTTCTTGGCATAACACAAGCAATGCTACAAACATGTCAAAATTGACTTCGAAGATGGACGGACACTAGTCCTTATAACGATACTCTTATTTTTTAGTACTCTTACTTGGCATGACAGAAACAATGCAACAAACATGTCAAAATTCTTAACAACACTAGCATGCTTAAATTCGAGGGGATCATCACTGTTGATTCAAGATTTCATTCATAACATCACAAGAAAAATCTAATGTGGTAATTACATTAAATCAGAATTTTTAAGATTCAATTTTGAAAATCATATATAAAGTTTATTTATACAAAATTCAGATATTATTTCAAATATTTAATATTATTAATTCCACAAAAATTCATACATTAAATCAGATTTTTTAAGAATCAATATCCAAAATCATATATAAAATTTATTTATACAAAAATCAGATATTATTTCAAATATTTAATATTATTAATTCCACAAAAATTCATCTCAAACCCTAATTAACTCTCTCTCTCTCTCTCTCTCTCCACGACATAGTCACGACAGTGGACATCCTTTTCTCTCTATCGCCGTGGCGCAATTTTCCCTCTCTTTTTCTCACAACAATCGATATCCCTCTCTCTCTAACCTGTTTACGTCCAAAGAATAACGCTGTAGTTGTAGTGCAACTTTGGAGTGTCGTATCCACAAGGAGATAGAAGAATGTTTAAAGGAGTTCAATA
>CAIGRS010298005.1:0-11166 GCA_903798395.1 Fraxinus floribunda
GAAATTTCACTTCCTAGTCCTACCTCTACCTGTATCCTCGCCTCAGGACTTTTCGTTCTTGAATATACATGGCTGCTAGATTGGGTGGTATAATATAATAATATGTCTTCGTTTCGTAAATTTTTAAGATATATTTATTTATTTTAATTTTTATAATAGAAATGGAACATTTTTCTTCAAATATAAACAGAGCAGGTTCGAGGATCGGAACCATGCACAATCCCTATCCCCATCCCCATCCTGCTCACTCGATTAAGACGGGAATCGAGAATTTCTTTCCATTCCTAATTTTATTAAGCCATTGTTTAATCCTTATATTTTCAAAATACATTTTTACTTTTTCTTTTTTTCAACAATTCATTTTTTAATAAAATAATATTACATGTAATTCAAAAACTTTTTCTTTATTTTTAGTCATATATTCTCTATCAATCTACTATTTTAAAATGTATTTTATAAAAAAAGAAATAAAAAAAAAAAAGAGTCAAACAAGTCGTAAATTACTAAAATAATAATCTTGTGCTTCACCAAGTTTCCCTCCCTCTCTCATAAATAACTCGTTGCAAAACCCCGAATTTCCCGCGATTCCCTTTATTAATAACCTCAAAAAACTCAACGGTCATAAAGGTACCACCTTCATTTTCTCTCTCTACCTCCAAACCCTCAAATCTTTCTCAATTTTTTTTAATCATAATCTCTCTAATATCTACACCTTATCAAATTTTCCAACTTCTTCATCTTTTTCCTAAATTATTTCGATATAATCTTTTTATGTTGGATGATTGTTTTGCATAATTAAACCAGCGCACGGGAAGATATTGCGGAGTATAATCGGACTCCGCCATGGAAGATGAATAGAATATTCACCAGGCCGGCGTCCCACCTCCGCCAAATACGGCGAACACTAACACACCACTCGGCTAACGCCACCACCACCGACCTCGACCCCGCTGACGAGCTTCAGCCTCTTGGTATACTATGGAGGTACCAAATACTGGATCCCAACAGCGATATTGTCAATCTCTGGAACCACGTATTCTTGATCACTTGCATAATCTCCCTCTTCATCGATCCTCTGTATTTTTATCTGCCGTATGTAGGCGGCGAGGCTTGTATGTCCAATGACAATGATGCGTCCCTTACAATCACCTATTTTCGAACCTTATTCGACCTTTTTTACCTCCTCCATATGCTTATGAAGTTTAGGACGGCTTTTGTCGCCCCGAGCTCTCGGGTTTTCGGGCGTGGGGAGCTCGTCATGGATGCCCGGGAAATTGCAATCCGGTATCTTAAGACTGATTTCATTGTCGACCTCACTGCCACGCTTCCATTGCCCCAGGTTTATTAATTTTGTCATATATTTTTTTGTTCCAATTATGAAATTTGAGAGAATGTGGTTGGAAATTGTGTGCCTTGAAATTTAGGCATTGTCACTTTTGTGGAATGTGATGGCATTTGACACAATAGTCTTAAGACGAGATGTTTACATATTTGATAAGAGTTATATTGTAATTTTAAAGGTTTGAGACTCCCTTTTTGTATTGCAGATTGTCATTTGGTTAATTATTCCAGCAACAAAAAGTCATTCTAACAACACTCTTGCGCTTAGTGTCCTCATTCAATATGTTCCCCGTTTGTTTGTCATTTTTCCTTTGAACAATCGGATCATCAAAACCACAGGTTTTATAGCTAAGACTGCTTGGGCAGGAGCTGCATATAATTTGCTTCTCTTTATGCTAGCTAGCCACGTAAGTATATATACGCTTATCTTGTCTTTAACACGCTGAATTTACCTTGTGATTGTGACTTGTATTCTTTAACATGGATTAAGGGTCTGTTTGGGAGAGCTTCTTCTACTTTTGTTAGAAGAGCTTCATATGAAGTTACAGTGAGCTTTCTCTAAAAGCTTTTCTAATCAAACAGGCCCAAAAATAGCTTTTAACTTTTCAAAAGTCATTCCAAACAGGTCCGAAGTACTCGTGTACATCAATTAATCTCCGCTAGTTATCATTGGCATAGGTATTAGGAGCTGTATGGTATTTGGCATCGATAGGAAGGCAACACTCTTGCTGGGAAGAAGGATGTAGAGATGAATTTCATTCGGTTCCGCCTTGTTATTTGGATTTTCTTGATTGTAACTCTCTGGGAAGTCTTGAACGGGAATATTGGCTGAACAGCACAATTGTTCTTTCTCGTTGTGATGCCAAAAATGATGAATCTGATTTCAAGTTTGGAATGTTCGCCGATGCTTTTACGAGTGAAGTTGCTTCATCACGTTTGATCGAGAAGTATCTCTACTGCCTTTGGTGGGGATTAAGAAATTTAAGGTGTGAATTTGCGATTGATAATATCTTCTTCATTAGTTCTTGAGTAACAAAGTTAGGTGTAGTCAATCTGTTCGAAAAATCATGCTTGGACTCTTGATCCTGCACTAATTTCATATGGTATTTAAATTCATTTTCAGCTCGTATGGCCAGAATTTGACGACAAGTACCTATATTGGTGAGACAACATTTTGCATTAGCTTATGCATTGGAGGTCTGATTCTATTCGCACGGCTGATCGGCAACATGCAGGTATAATTTCTCTCTTCAACTTGGTTGGAATTAGAATTCTATAATAGAGGACAGCATCGTATTTACTGTTTATGCTCCTATTCTTTTTGAATTGTTGTTTATTTCCATTTGGAGTTTTTTCTCCAATTATCTGTATTCATTTATAGTTTCGCTTATCCCATATAGACTTATTTAGAATCAATGACGGTAAGAGTTGAAGAGTGGAGAATAATGAGAAGAGATACCGAAGAATGGATGAGGCATCGCCAGTTACCTCCAGAATTGCAAGAACGTGTTCGTCGTTTTAACCAATATAAATGGCTCGCCACACGAGGTGTCAATGAAGAATCTATCCTGCGTTCGTTGCCTCTGGATCTTCGCCGGGAAATTCAAAGGCATCTATGTCTTAACCTTGTTCGCCGAGTATGTCATATTTCAGTTGTTATTGGATCTTTATAATATTTTCTTGCATCATCATTCGCCAAAAGTAGCATCTTTCGTTTCTTTACAATTATCAACTAACTCCTTCGATCTATGTTTCACATTGTTGATGGTGATAATGAGAAAAAAATGCTGGGAAATATGTTGTAGGCTCTACAGCTTTTACATTATGATGTTCTGAAAAACTTCACTTCTATTTTGTAGGTTCCATTTTTCTCACAAATGGATGACCAACTTCTTGATGCCATATGCGAACGTCTATTCTCATCCTTGAGCACAGACGGGAGCTATATTGTTCGGGAAGGTGATCCAGTAAATGAGATGCTGTTTATCATTAGGGGACAACTCGAGAGCTCCACTACTAATGGAGGACGGACGGGATTCTTCAATTCCATCACCCTTCGACCTGGTGACTTTTGTGGGGAGGAATTGCTTACATGGGCTTTAGTACCGAATTCAACTCTAAACTTGCCTTCATCGACTCGAACTGTTAGAACTCTCACTGAAGTTGAGGCTTTTGCACTTAGAGCTGAAGACCTTAAATTTTTCGCCTTTCAGTTCAAGCGTCTTCATAGCAAGAAACTCCAGCATGCATTTAGATACTATTCTCACCAGTGGAGGACATGGGGTGCTTGCTATCTACAAACAGCGTGGAGAAGGTACAGGAGGAAGAAGCTAGCGAAGGAGTTGGCTTTGCGAGAAAGCTTTCATTTTACTTCAATCCTGGGGCAGGAAAGTTATAACAGTGATGAGGGAGATTCTGATGGAGTTGATGAAATTTCGTTGATGGATAGTCCAAATAATGCTCAGCATCTTGGCGCTACAATTTTGGCCTCGAAATTTGCGGCAAACACAAGGAGAGGAGCCATTCACAAGGTTCAGGTAGCTGATACCGCTTCTTCGAGCTTAAAGATGCCCAAATTGTTTAAACCAGATGAGCCTGATTTCTCCGAGGAAGTTTAGTTAGTTAGTGAATGATGACAGTAAACAGCAAAGATACAAAAAACAAAAAAACAAAAAAAACAAATCGAGTGAGAAGTCGGTCAGAATTCTCTTAACATGACAGTTTTGTAAATTTTACTTGTAGTTAGGATAGATAATTATAATTCTTACAAATGATCTTTATTCAGGGGTTGTTTGACAAAACATTTGATAAAAGTTTTAGTAAATTTTGATACTAGTCGATGAATGTGACAAAAGAGATGTCGATGGTGGCCCTATTGTTTCCAGTTGGGTTAATACAGAACCAGTCTTCTCTTGAAAGTAGCCCTCCTTACGCCGCCTCATTCTCAAGGAGGGTCCCCAAGGACTGGCTTGTAAGGGAAGGAGTCCAAACTGAAAACGACTTGTAAAATCAGCTAACGGAACTATGTGGGATATATGACTTGAATCTTTAGATCCCTCTTCACTCGCTACCGGAATCGCGAGGAATTGGGAAAATATCATAGAAAACTCCACAGTTTAACTTTTTGATCCATTGCTAATATTATATTGATACGGTCTCAGACTCTCAGCCAGCAATCGAAGTCTCGAACATCGATAAATAGAGATGGCCATAAATTTTAAGAATTTCAGTTTAATAAAACTAAACTTCATCAGATAACAAATACAACCTACTGTATGAACAAGAAAATAGAGAGAGGAAATTATGCTTTCTAAGTTTGTGTTATTATTGTTAAGTGCCAGCAAAAATGTAAAAATATAGTCATAGTTAGCACATCAATATAATTGAATGGGAAAGAAATCATCATGGGCACAATGCAGAGTCACAATTGAATGTAAATCGCCTTTCAGAGTTAATTGGCTCCCATAACTAACAATAAATGGTAATCATATTCCAATTCTATAGTAGGATCTATAGCCCAAATAAATGCTTCAACCACCTTTCCAAACATCTCAAACTTTCATGGCATATACAGGTATACAATAACGAATAAGGGCAATACGAAAAGGATAATACTTTCTAAAGCTCGTGTTGGGTGAGTACCAATGTTATGAACCCAAAACAAGTCCCTCTGGTGTAATATTGGTCACACGAAGGACAGCTTGAGCACTCAAAGGTGAGAGCTTTGATTGACATAAATTTTCCCAAGAAGCACCCATATCTGGTTTCTCAGATGCAGCAGCAATTGGTTTCAGGACATGAGATTTCTCGTACACGGATTGCAGCTCCAACAACAGAGTACGAGCCGCATCCCTGGACTCAGGAAGCCGGTCACTAAGCTGGGATGCACCTATTTGGATCAATTTGTCAATCCCAAAGGCTTCGATACCTTCAACTCCCTGCAAAGCATGGGACATAAACACAATTTCATTTATCATAATAACATTTGATGTCCGGAAGTAAGATAGACTGGTCTTTTCTTGGCAACTACTGATCTCAGGAGTCGGTTCAGAAGAAACATCGAATATGAGGTAAATAAAAAAGTAAGACTTAGCAAAAATTAGTGCTTACCAACTGTGGGACACTTCGACAAATGCACATAGAAGCCTTGGCCCGGATTCGAGGATTTTTGTTCTTGATATAAGGTTCCAGCTTGGGCAACAATAGAACAGGAGAAACCCAAGTCGTCAGAACTTTCAAAGCACTCTCAGCTGCCTCGCATACGAACCTTTTGTCTTGTGAAGATTTCAAAAGAAGTTGTACAAGCTAAACAAAGAATAACAATGTTGTAGGTAAAGAATATAGAGTGAGAATCCATTAGAGGATAGAGGCCATACAAAAGCATATAGAGAGTCATACACATTATCTGAATTTGGGAGAAAATGAATTACCAACGAATCCAGTGAATTGATGATGTCATCACTGTATGCTTTGAAAATGTCAGCAGAAGTCATAATTGCAGTTTTACAAACAGCGCTTCTTGGATTCTTTAGTGATTTCACTACTAAGGGCATTACATCATTACTGCATCAGAATGCAAAAGTCATGGATTTGAAAATTCTCAAAATGCAGTTCTAAACGGCATTGCATATGTTTTGCCGATCAAAGAACCAAATAAAAGATGACACTCACAACATGCCAACAATTGCTTCCTTGTGAAATATAGATAATCTGCGTACGTCGTTAAGTGCCTCACACACTGAAACCCAGTCTTTGGAGTCTAGTCTGGATAGGAGTGTCTAAAAACCAAAACCAAGAGAGAAGTATGTGGGTTATACTTACGCTATATGCTTGTATAAATGTTATCATATAGAAAGACATTCAAGGAACTTGTAACAAGCATCAAGTGAAGATGCTAGGAAGAAAGCATTCCTACCTTCAGACCGTTCTCTACATCCTCAATAGCATTCAAATTCTCAGAGTCAATGTATTCCACTTCTGAATTCCCCACCTCTACTCCATTATTCTCTGTTCCATCTTTCTTAATGGGAGTTACAAGTAAGGAGGCTGTCTTTGTCTTTTGACTTTCTTCAACATTTTCATCCATGTGCTCAACTTGAGGCTTCATCAAGTTTCCATTACCAGAGCTTCCATCATTCCTCGCAGATTCAAGTATTGCATTGACATCTCTGAGAGCGATCTCTGACATTATGTATAGTAGATACCTGACAAAAAAGAATTAAGAGCTGATTATATATTCCCATCAAAATAGCTAATCATTTTATACATTAACATCTCTTTTTTGGAAGATCAAACTCGGACTACTGTCCGACAGAACTCGAGAATCTTATAAGGTTGATCAAGGAAGATCAAACTCAGAGTATCTCAACATCAAACTCTCATCCTCACTGTGTGGTCACTAAAATAATTTATTTAAAATGAACAGTTAAAATTAAGGAAAAATTCCTTAGTGGTTTTCCATGAACGTGAACAACAGACTATTTCTCAACCTTCTTTTAGACGTTGAATTTACCATCTAGACACTACATAAAAATCCTTTCCCAACTTGCCAGAATGGGACAGCAATATGTGACGGTCTATGCAGCGTATGTAGCAAACACAATCCAACAAATTAGAAACAAAAGTTATATCAATGCCGTGTGGAAACACAATCTCCATTAAAAGAATACCTAATTTTGACTCCAATTTTCTCAAAAAAGTTACCAAATAAATCTACTTATTCATTTACTTTTCAACAATACACAACGTACAGTAAATCACTAAAATCAATGTGTGCCAATCATTAAATGACACCATAAACCAAAAAATCCAACTAAATCATTAAAAAAAGAAAAGACAGACTTAAAAAGTCCATATCGATTAATGCAAATTACCGAGAAGATCTGCCACACCGCAATCACTACAACCAACTACAACAAAATAATTTCAAAAACAAACCCGGTAAAAGATCTCACTTCACATGAATACATTAATTACAACCGTAACTTCAAACTATGAATTCCAATCATATATCGCGTACTCCTAAAGCAGATTCAAAGTCCAATGCCTTCAAAAAATCACTTGAATATACACATTCTTCTATATACGTACATAAATATGTATATACAGAGAGATTACCTAGATTGATGAAGCGGCGACGGTAAAATGGCAGATAAATTGATCAGCAGATTCGTAAAAATACTAAAAAATGAAAATCTGTGTGTGTGGGGGGTGGGGGTGGGGGTTGAGGGAAGGAGGGAGAGAGAGAGAAATGAATTATCGCGAGAGATTTTCACAACCGGCAGGAAAAAGAGACGGCGTGTTTTAATGCCCGACCCGGGTCGGCAGGGTCGGGAAATTTACACGATTTTTGCGATTATTTATTTCCGTAATTACCCCTGGTTTTCGCGTCAAAAAGTCAAAAGTCAAAACTATCACTACCGGGTTAACTTGGGTTAAAAGGGGTTTTAAAGAGATTAACGAGAATAATTGAAAGTTGAGGCTTCAAATTTTGAACTGACGCTTCAACACAGGGAAGCTAATTTGAATTGATGTTACATCAATTTTGAATATGACCCTATACGCTGCTCAAATCAACCATTAGGAGCCTATTAATTAAGATTTCCACTATTGGTCCTTAAGTTATTGTTACACTAGCAAGTTGGTCCTTGATTTTTAATAATAGTTGCACAATCAGTCTATGGTGAATTAGTCGTTTAAATATTCATTAAATTGTTATGTAACCCTCATTAATATATGTCTCCCTTGAAAGTTTTGGACACTAGTTGATATCTAAAATTGACATGATACTTAAATATCAATTTAGGAGAAATTTAGCATATGTTTGGTAGAGATTTAAATCAAATTTTTAGTAGATTTTAATAAAAGTTATAAAATGTGTGATTGAAAAGTTGTGGTCCCATGAAATATGTAATTAAAATTAATTTCTGACTTTAACTTTGATAAAAATCTATGTTTTAATTTCTATCAAATATGGGCTTAGTAAGCCCTGTTTGGTCTAGATTAAAATTCGATTTTAATTCAAGTTAAAGTTAAATAATTAATATTAACTACATTTTTTATGGATCCACAACTTTTCAACCACACATTTCAAAAACTTCTATTACAATCTACTAAAAAATCTAATTTTAATCTACTCCAAACACCCTATAGTACTTAATTGCTGAAATATCACAAGGAAAAAGATATACTTTATTGAGAAAGGATTTATAGTGTAATACAGAGAAAAGGCTTAGTTGGGCTCTTCCAGTTGGACCTCTACTCCATTAAATAGACTTCAAGATATAGGTTTGTCGCCTTCTATCTTGTGAAGTTAGAGTATATGTTCTAGAGTTGCATATCACCGTCCCGATTAAATAGATTTCATTGGTTGAGAAGTTCATCCCGATCCGATTATTATAACATCTAGGTCATAGCTTGTGACCCAGGTCATTATTATCTGCAACTTAGGTAATCATTACTCTTTAGTAATTAGCGAACATTGTGGTGCTGATATCAGAGGTAACATCTTCCCGTCTCTTATTAATTGTCATTGGAGATATTGATGTCGTAGATGAACATTCAGATTAATCACTGTGTTTCCAGAAGACTACAACATTTCTGTTGACCCCAAAAAATGAATCAAATATGGGCTTAGTAAGCCCTTGTTTGGTCTAGATTAAAATTCGATTTTAATTCAAGTTAAAGTTAAATAATTAATATTAACTACATTTTTTATGGATCCACAACTTTTTAACAACATATTTCAAAAATTTCTATTACAATCTACTAAAAAATCTGAACATTCATTCAGATTAATCGTGGTGTTTCCAAAAGACTACAACATTAACCATTTTAACTAATTAAATCTTGGGTCCAACCCCATCTCATAGGCATGGAATTTTAGTAATTAAGCTTTTTTAATCACTTTGAGGTGGGTTCATAATCCATCCAATGTGCCTCCTGAGATCGGGCACCAACACTAGCCAAGTTGAGAAGCAACGTAGCTTTGAAAAGCTAGACATGCGGGTCACACTATCAATAAAAGAGATTTGAATGGCTCGTAAAAAAAATGGATACTGACAAGTTCCTTTTTTCAAAATTAGAGATAAATTTGTTATCTACTTATCCAATGCTCATTTTCATATATTTATAAATTAAATCGTTTTAAAATTCTTCTCCGAACGAAGTTCAAATTTAATTAGCATTAATCAATCAATTTGTTTTCAAACGATTTTTATTTTTTAAATGGAAACTAGCTTCTTATAGTTTGTAAAGTCAACTTCATGTAGTCCATTGGATTGTTTTACAATATTTTGATGTACAAGTTTGTGGTTGGTGACTAGACAAGAAGTTCACTCATCAGGTGCGGTGCGATGAGGTTCAGAATCACCCCTCTTAATTTCAATCGCTTTCATAGATATAAGCAAAAAAATGTATATATCAAATCAGAATTTATATCTTTTATAGTTGGGCGGTGAGTTTGGTGTGACTTGTTGGACAAAAAATGAATAACGTCACATATCTTTTATGATGGTAGATAATTTAAAACCTCAAATCATTCAATATTGGCCACAAACATTAGTGCATTAATTGCATAGTAAAATTGTAATGATTTGATTCGAGACCAACATTGCTCATTTGAGGAATACTCTCTAGTTTTTTTTTTCTTTTTTTTTTTATATTGATTTGCATTTTGGTATTCATAAAATTTATCTCCTAATTTGCTCTGCAAAATGGTGGTTCGTTCATTTGAATAAATCAATTTTGAAATTTACGTGCTCATTTGAATTTTAATCGAATCAAATTGCTCGTTGGAACCTGATGCGATATTAAGATTTTAAAACTTCATCTTATTAAGAGAGTAGTCCAACCCCTTATATACTTGTTAATATTTCAGTACATGCCTTGCAAAATGATTGCTCGTATGAGCATTATCAATCTTGAAAATCATATACTGATTTGAGTCAAACGAATATAATTCCTCGTTTGAACTTAATTGACTTTACTATCATATTAAAACTCAGAGTAACCAAAATCTTATATATTGATTTATATTTCAACGCTTAACTCCCATAAAAAACGAGCTCTTGAGGGCAGAAGCATCTCGATCCTTGGTTCCATCCCCTCGGGCCTTTTCATTTTGTCAAAAAATAAATAAATAAATTGACGGAAATTACTAATATGTTTTAAAATTCTATTGAATCGAGCGACCTAGTGAAGGATCAATACTTTGATGTACACTTGATACGGCTCACCAAAAAATGCAAATCACGTCAAGCCTCTATGCAGCATACAACTTAAGACTTTAGATTAGTGAAATAGTGACGAAGGATTAGTGAAAATATGCACACACTGAAGAACTCTGAAATTTTAATCACATCCAATCCAACCTATAATTTACCTTTTAAATAAAGAATAAGTAAAAGGTATTAATTGCTTATTAGAGAATATTCTCTAGTTTTACATTTTCATCTCATGGAGCAACTGTATAGGAAATTTTTGATACACGGCTTAAAATTACCAGATTACAAGCAGAAATATAAAAGCACTCAACATGGCGAATATTTATTACTAATTATCTAATGTCGACCAAATATACCAGCCCAGTTGCTCAACCTCCTCCTCCTGCCGCTGCTCTTCAGCCGCTACTAACACATTCGAGAAATAGCAGCCACCATCGTCGCTGCCATCCTCCTCCTCAGATTGAATACCCTCCACCCCTGCAGTCACACAACCCATGTAATAATTGTTCGGAAAATAGGAATCCCCACTGTCCACAAGCTGTGGACCTTCCTGATCATCGACCACTGAACTTCCATCACTGCCGCTGCTGAGGCGGTCCTC